>JAKSZP010015153.1:0-39760 GCA_022478985.1 Massospora cicadina
ATTCCCTACTAGATGACATAGTTAAATTGTCATCCAAAGCTTAATCAATAAGCTAAATTAAAATATGTGAATCATTAATTGAAATAAATTGAAGCTTAATTAATCCCAAGCTGGATAATGTGGTCATATAAAATTCCCACATAGTTCATCAAGGATCCAAGCTTATCACATGGTCTAATTTTTTAGCCAATATGTTGACATGATTGACCATCAATTAACTTCAGAAGCCTTACATTGATTTAATCCTTAGGAGATGTGGTTGCTATCACATTTACATTCACCCTCACATCCCTTTCAAAAGCTGTTTTTATCCTCTGATCATTTGGTTCTCTTCTACATAACTGCTGCCAATTTCTTATTATAGAGACCATTAAGGATACCACAAAGCCTCAGCTCATTTTAATGCCTGAAATGTGACCCTTGTAGGGTCCCACAAGCCTAAAAGAAGAGGCATTATACCAGGCCCTTTAGTCCTGAACTGAACTCTTCAGTTACAATTTACCACTAAATCATCTTTATGTCACAATCTGATGCCCAGAGTACCTTGAAACTCATAGATGTTCTTGAAGGGGATGCCACTTTTAAGCACAGAGCCTCCTCAGGATATTGTCAACAGCAATCAACCAGGACTTGCTTCTTTTCTGATGTCTTAAGCACTTTCACCCCATGATCCCTATGTTTCTTAGTAATACTGACTAAACACTATGTAGGCAATTACTGTAAGTCCAGGGGAACATCCTCTTTGCGTGGATCAGGCAATATTCCCATTTCCAATAAAAAGGGTCCAAAGAGGGCAGCTGTACCTCTCGTCACACAGGGCGAACTCACCCATGTGGTAGATGAGAACTGGGTACCAGCTCTCCCTCTGAAGATTCCTCCCCCAGTTCCCATTTTTTCCACCGCTGAGTTAGTCCACCAAATAAAGGAAATCTATGCAGAAAATATTGGAAACTGTCATTCCCACAAGTGGTATGGACTTTATAAAGCCTATGACACCAAATAATCAAAATCAAAGTTGGCATGTTCAAAATCTACAGGAATAAAGCCTGACGGATGCACAACTCATAACTAGAAGGGGTTAAGTAATGAATTCTCAGTCAAAATCGCCAATAGCATTGAGCCATTGAGCAGTATAGTTGCCATCACTAAATTACTCTCAAAATTGTCAGGCTTTATCCACAACAGGCATGTATCACCATCAGGGACTGTTGCCAATAATTCAAAACCCTTATTACAAAATTATGATTGGTGATTAATGGTACCCATTTTTCCAAATGAACGCTCCAGTGACCAGGCACAGGTGGGTTGGACATCTCAATTCTATTTCTGACCCATTGGGACTGCCCCTATGTGGGGTGGCCCTGGGGATTCCCAATGTCCATTGGGCCATATGCCATCACGTTAATTGTAATAAATGCAGTAAAGCCTCAGATCAGGCATCCGTGGATGAACCAATAGCAACTTATCCTGCTTCCAATTCCTTCATTGTTGGTTCAAATTAGAATTATTTACCCCCTCCATCAAAGGTTTCCGCAGGTTAGGTCAAAATTTGAGGGCCCCAATCCCTGCTTTGATAAGCTACCAAATCAAACACTATTTAATAAGTTGCATTGCACTGAGGAAATCGTTGGTCAGTTTTTATTTAACTTTTTTATAAATAATCTTCTGCCCAATTCTAGTTTTTTGTATGTTCAAATATAAACCACTCTTCCCGCCTACATGTCCACAACCCACGGGGCCCATGTCCAAGTTCACCTGGTTCTTTGCTAGGTTCCTATACATAATTATGGCTCATGGGCGCTTAGTGATGAAATTCCTTCCTGGTTTCATAAGAGTCAATGTTAAAAATTATGGGTTTCTGTGATTATTCTCAACTAATATCCCCCATAAATGTATTAATTGCACAGGTTTGCTGTTATGCAATTTTTACGTTGTCTGATAGTGAAAATGTATTTGTTTGATAATAGTATGGGGGCTATCATTATAATTGAATAAAATACTATAATTAGACCCAATGCTTGGCTAGTATTTCCTCTCAAAATACTTAAATTGTTATAATAGGAATTTGTTTCATGGTACCGCCTAACTTGATCCACGCTCAGATCCTCATCTACAGTTTCTTTAGGTGACACAGTCATCAGCAATCCATGATTCAGCTTCTTCTCTGGACTACCGCTCAGACCCTTACTATTTATCCTAAAGAGTCTCCCAATTAGAGCACATAGAAATAATTTCCTTGAGAAAGTATATAACTTAAAATGGATTCTGATAAAGTATACTAAGATAATACTCTGGTAACTAGTCTTCTATAAAGTGTATCTTTTATTAGTAAATTCTTGATGGAATTTATCGTGGGAATATGGCACCCAACCCTTGTTTGGCACCTCCACAATAAAACAGCAGCCATTGCCATTAAATTATCCATCCTCGTCTCATCAGCAATGGCCTTCCCCATTCTGGCTAGGATTCCATTTTTGAACATCCTCAAGACCTAAAACAGAAAGAGTTGGAAAACGTGTACTTAACTTTTCCCTCTTGATACCAGCAAATCAACCATGTTAGGCAAGTGCCTGAATAGGTAATGGGACTTGTTACCCATTAAGGCAGGTCATGAACCAACTGATTGATTTTCTAGTTGCAGGCGGCATCACTCACCTCGCAACTTATTCTTAAATTCCCAACTGGTCAGTGATGAACCTGACCAATCCCAATCTGGTACACCTGATAGTTAATCATTGATCAACTATCAGATGCCCCTATTTCGTCACCAACTCTGCCTGACAAGATCTTAAGCAAACTTCAAGTCCAATCCCTGATGGACCTGACAAAGGTGAATAACCTAAAATCCCCCAAACTTTGTTACCCTGAAATTAGGTTCAACCGATATCCAACACACTTCGCTCTAGGGAATTATCTCTAGCAATCCCTGGTAATCTAGTTGGCTGGTAATATGGGAAAAAATCCCAACACATCCCCCCTCTTGCTTAGATTTACAACAATAGAATGATCAGGACAGGAGAACACCACTTCAGACACTTGGTTGAATACTTCATTTGTTAAAGCGGAGTACAATTAATCAGTACTCAATGCTGCTCAGGATGACCTTTGGCATGCAGCTCTCTTTCTCTTCCTCCTCGCTACTGCCTACTCAGAGTGTAGTACCCACGACCTTCTGTCATGCCAGGATTATTTTTTTGGTAGTGATGATATTAATCCTGGGATCCAGTTTTCCTCCCATCAGGGCATATGACCCGCTATCATATTAAGGATCCTTGGTCTGACATCCTCAATTTCCTGATTTTCTCCTTGTCCTTGACATGAGATTCTTGCCATCAATGTTTGTTTCACAGTGAAATTAGGAATGCTCATTTATATTTGCCCTTTTTATTTTCTCATAATAACCTCTTGGCACATCTCATTTTTTATTCTTTCCAGGAGAGCTTATCCCATTAATTTTGAGAATAATTATTCTGAAATTAAAGCTTAATTGATTTCAGAGTGCATAATGTCAACTATCATATAGGTCCAACATCCCCCCTCTCATCCAGCTCATATGTCAAATTCTGAGTCTTGGTACCAACAGCTACTTAATAGCCTGTCTAATAAAGATCTTCAGCTCTTCCAGCAGATGAGTCAATTTGCATTCCAGAACCTATTCTATGGCCTTCCAGGACTCATACTCCCAGTCAAATACCCATAGCTTGTCCTTCTGTGGAATTACTGGAAACAGTAACCAACCTAAACAAAACCAGGTTAGCAATTGTCCTGAATGACTTGTGACCAATCCTTCCTCTATCATCAATTCCCGGGTTAGATTTTGAAACTCTCCTGGATTTAGCTCCATTTTAAAATTCGCTTAACATCATTGTCAAACCTACTGAATCAATGCCTGTAAGTCCAGGGGAACGTCCTCTGTGTGTTGATAAGGTCCTCTTACTGTTTCCGAGAAAAAAGGTTCTGAAGAGGGTGGCTGTACTCCTCGTCACCCAGGGCAACCTCGTCCATGTGGTAGACAAGCGCTGGGTAACAGCCCTTTCTCTTTGGATCCCTCCCCCGGTGCCCACACTCATTTTGCCTGGATTTGCATGCCTGATCGGGGAAACCTGCGCCAAGTCACTGATATGAAGTCAATCAGTCTGAAAATGAGTGGAAATGAGCCCAACAATAAGAATCCACATAGCTGAAAAGGAATGAAGATTAACTCATCGGCTGGTTTTGCCAACAGTTTCAATTCAGCCAACACCACAATTGTCAAAATTAACCCTCCCAAAATCGCTGGGATGATCCCCAACGTGCAGGTGGCAGCATCAGATACCATCAGCAATAGTAAAGCTCCCTTCCAGAAAATCAGGTGTTGTGGCTGATGCAACGCTTTTGACAAAATCAACAGCCCAGCAACCAGGCATGGGTGGGTTGGTCATCATGAACAAGTTCCCAAACAATTGGGACCGCCCCTACGTGGGGTGGCCTTGGGGGATATCCGTTGCTCATCAGGCCAGATGCTGTCACACCAACAGCCAGAAATGCAGGCGAGTCTCAGTTCAGGCGTTCAAGGTCAAACTGACAAAGACTTGGCCTGCCACTGAATCCTTCTTTGTCAGTTCCCAGTGATCTTATCTGCCCCCATTCCTGAATAATCGCTGGATAAGTCAAACTTGAGGGACTTGATCTTGGCTTATTTCCTCACCAATCGACAACTATTTAATCAGTTGCATTGCACTGAGAAAATTGTTGGTCGATTTTTCTTCCTTTATTTTCCATTAAAAACCTTTCCCAGAAATTTAGTTTTTTATGTTGTAAATAAACCGCCTATTCCACCAACACTCATAAACCCCTTGGGTTAATGGCCATATACATCTAGTATTTTATTATATGCCTGTACGAGATTTTGGCTCACTGGCAGTTATTGGCGAAACTCCTTTCTAGTTTCATATCCATTATACCAGCAGCATTGCCCTTGTCATCCTGGTTCGCCGTTTAGATGCTCTGGCACCTAGGCTGGCAGGCTGGTCTAATTCCAACTTGATGTTTGCCTGACAATGCCTTTTGCTCTTGATTTTTTGTTCCTCACTGGATCAGACTTGCTTCCAGAGTTCTTCTTCTGAATCAGTCAATATTATAAGCCAGCTGTATTGGCCACTGAACTAACCATTGGAAACAGCGTACATTTTGAGCTCCCCTATGCAGAATTAAGGGCCCAAGTCACTGAGGCTTTGTCCATAGCTATGAATTCTTCTGATCTTGAAACCATCCTAGATCAAGATGTTGCAGCCTATGCTCTTCTATTTGCCAGCCAAGTTCTTAGAAGCTAAGACACAAAGCTTCCAGCCTCTCTTGGCTTCCATCACTCATTCTACTTAAGATTCAAAGAAGCTTGTAGTTGTCACCTGCAGGATGCTATTCACTCTTTGCATGACTATCTCATTTATGGCACATACCATTGGTATCTTCCACTGATGCATTAATAGAGGGCATGATTTGGCAACCCCCACCTAGTATCTCTTGCTTGATGCCAGCCCATATGTCCAGTGTTCTTGATGAAGCCCGTTGGCAAGCGCTCAAGACCAATATTCTGGCTCCAGTGCTATATTGGGATTACTTGGGTTTATTTTCCAACTTCCTCTTCTTGTACTGTTGCTTTCCTCCCAGCTCCAGGCTATCATGTTTGGCATCTTGACATTTCTATTTCTCTTCCCCTAGTCACTTTCTTGCAGGGATCTGCATCCGCTCAAAAAACTTGGTTCTAATAAGGTCTAGCCCTCACTAGCACCTAATATCACATAGATTTTAATGGGTTGTTCATTCCTACTGCAATCCATCCTCCCTCCCCTGAGAGGCAACATAGGTGAAATCATCCCCAAATTGAGGATAACCAATAAAAATAAAAATTATTTATATATTATTTTTTCTATGTTTTTAATATATTTTTCTTTTTTTCCCAATATTTTTATCAATATTTTATTTTTTTTTCTTCTTTTTTCCATGGGACTTGACCTTTTTTCAATTCTGTGGTCCATATTTTTATTTTATTCCCCCAAACTGGATCCTAGGTACACTTAGATCTACCAGTTTTCTATGGTCCAGAGGTCTTATTTTTTAAGACTTAACTATTTAGTTTGGTTCAGCAGTCCTTTTTTTGAACTTAACCAAATCATTATGACATAAACAATTTAATGGTTCAGCAGTCCTACAGGAACTCTTTTCTCATTATTTTTTTCAACAATTCATTGCTTTAGATACTTAGCATGGACTCAATTTACTATTCTTCCATCTAAAAGATTTTGATGGAGTAGGCATCTGGTGCTGTCTTGGTGACAATTTAGAATGGACCCAATCACAACGCATCCAATTTGTATCTCTCCAAAAACCATGCATATTGCAATAGGCAACTCTTTTGCCAATTTGGTATTCTACTAAGACCAGTCAGTTCTAATTGTCCATCATTTTTGCTCAAATCCTTTTCTTTAAAGTCATATCAAATGCTTGTGATTTCATTTCAATCAGTATATTCATCATTCAGTTCAGGTACTGCTTAACACTAATTCCCAATGTTGGTTCCACCACCAAATATAAAAACAGTGGAAACGTGGCCTTCCTCCCATATAGCAACTAAAACGCATTTTTCCCAACACCGTATGATGACAGATATTGTAGGCAAAAATTACTGAACTCAAGTACATTCCCCATGCAGAAGTTCTTCCTGTGACCAGCTTCCTCAGTGTTGTGGCTAGCATCTTTGTCAAAATCTGAGGATCACTCGTTTAAATTAATATCCTGCATGTCTATTTGGGTCAAAGTTCCAATGGTTGATCCTCTATAGCACCTGTAGTTTATGGAATTTGGACTGTTTAACAACTCACTAGCCCTATTAATCTCGCCTCAACTCTTCTGGCCAATTTCAGGTGTAATTCTCACTTTGGGTTTGGGAACTTCTTCTGAGGAAGGCTTCATTAAAAACTGGGAATTTAACCCTTCCAGTTTGTCAACACTTTCTCCAAAGAAAGGATTCAATGAGAAAATTAGGAAAGTGATGAAATAAATATATCTTTATTATAATCTATTTTTTTGATCATGGTCATTAGGCCAGGCGCCAGTATTTATACCTCTAGGGCATCTCCTGGCCACATTCCAGCACAAAATTTCAACAGATATTTTGCAACTCAGCTCGGCCTACAACTGAAACCTTTTCTTAGGCTCATTGATGGCAAAATACTCTCAAAATTGGGAGGATTTCAGGTACAAAAATTGCAATAAAAGCATGCAAAGTTGTCCTAAGATCTTCTAAATTTCAGTTTCGTCATACTGCTGACAAAACACACCTTCTGTGAAATTTTGGCCTCAATTGAAGTAAATGACGCACCCCTAATTGGGATGTCAGCAGGCCTCTTCCTCAATAGCACTAAGTAACACCTTTTGGGCGGTCCATGCATGTGCTATTGTGCCAATTACATGTATTGACATACAAATTTCTCCCTCAGTTGGGAAATTGATTACGTTTTTCATTCTTCTGAAGTCAACGAGATTTCCAGATGTTAACTTGGGTCATCCCCAAATTATTTTGTATACAATTAAGTTGAGTATGTTTTGATAATCGGGACCAATTGCTGAGACTTGATGCACTGAAAATCAGCCATTTCATGTGAGCGTATTCAGGCTGAGCACCTGATAAAATACTTAATCAAATTGTCATTGAGATAATCATCCCAAATTGTATTATTGCAATAGGCGTTATATTAAGCGTTGAAAGGATAATCAGCCTGATCTGATGGTTGTCAAAGGTTTATTCTTGAGTCAACCACCAGAATCTGTCATTTCCCCCTCTTGACTTGAACATAAGCCCTAAGATTCCAATTAGCCTATGTTGGTCTTTTCTAATTGGTCCAAACTCCTGATGAGAATAGAGTTGGTTTTTCTATTTGGTAACTTCAGCCAGACCAGCCGATGAGTCTGAAGAATGATGGCCCAAATGCCCAGTGAGTTTAAAGTTGGATCCCCTCCCCAACCTCAAGTGCAAACTAAAATATTAATTAGAATAAAACTATAAGTATTTTCTGTTTTTTGGTTTTAGGTTTTGTTTTTTGTGTTTTTGTGTTTTCTCTTTTTTTAACTTTTCCTTTTCTTATTAAGCCCACTTATTAAACCTTCTTAGGAATTTTGCATAACTCAGTTATATATACGGCCAGTCCTAATATCCTTGATAGTGTATACAAACTTAGATGATTTCTCAATCACTTCAAATGGCCTGACCCAGATGTGATCTAACTTTTGCATTCAGCCCAATCCGTGGGTGTTGCAAAACAAGAACTTCGTCATTAAATTCAAATTTGGTTAGTGGGTAGCGATTCTCTAAGTCCCTTTGATGTTGGTCCTTATTCTTAGTGAAACTGTTGTCAAAGGCTTGTGCTTATAGTTTAATTAAGGCATCCGCAAGCTTCTCAACATACTGAGGGTAAGTGTTTTCACCGGGATCCTCTAGGGACAAATATAGCAGAGTTGGTAGGGCTAGGTGTCTACCATATAATACTTGAAATGGAGACATCCTGGTTAATGAATGGTATGAGATATTGTAGGTGAAGACTGCCAAACTTAGATATGTACTCCATTTGGATAGTTTGGCCAAGGTTAATTTCTGGATAATGTTCACCAACGTCCCGTTTGTGTGCTCAACAGTCCCATTAGTTTTGGGGTGATAGGGAGCAGAAAGCACACCATGTATTCCCATTAGTTGGTTAAGCTTGGCAAGGACATTGGCGGTAAAGTTGGTTCCATTATCAATCAGAATAACCTGAGGGCATCCATGTTTGTGGATGATGTTTTCAAGTACAAACTTGGCGGTGGTTGCCACTCCAGCTTCCCAAATAGCCTTGGCCTCAACCCATTTGGTCAAGTGGTTGATGTATATGATTATGTACTTGGCCTTCATATTGCTTGCTGAAAATGGGCCAACAACGTCAATAGATACAGTGTGCCAGGAAAAGTTGGGCCACACAAGCTGGTAAGAAGTGCTTTTTTGGAATGGTTTTTCACCTTGGCACTCTTCACAGCATTTAAGCATTTCTTGGATGTCGAAATGCATTGACTCCCAGTAGTAGAATTGCTTCAGATGCTCTTTTGTCTTTTTAAATCCGCCATGCCCTATGGCCTTATGCGCTGCCATTATTAGGTCTTTTTGGGCCGATGGTCTTGGAAAAATAAACTTTTTATCCTTGAAATCTTGTAAAGCGTCCCATTTCAATGGTTGTATTTTTTTGTAGATCTGATAGTATTTTTTTGGATGGATTTGGGCTAATCCTGATACTCTCCGCTGATCATTTAATAAACAACTCATTGGTGGCCCAACTAAGTGTTGCGATGGTGGGTAGTTGGGATAGACAGTCAGCGTTTTGGAGTTTTGCACCTGCTTGATGCTCAATAGTGTAGTCATAGGCTTGAAGCTTTAATTCCCAGCACGCTAATCAGAACCCAGGTTCTCTTAAGTTATTCGACCATCTTAGGGAAGCATGATTGGTAACAACATTGACTTATGTACCATGAAGGTAGACCTGGAATTGCTTGCAAGCATATATGACAACTAAGCATTCTCATTCTGTCACTGTGTAGTTCATGTGAACGTTTAAGTTCCAACTAGCAAAGGCAACTGGATGTTCTTCACCGTCTTCTCCAACTTGGGATAACATGGCATCCACTGCTGTTTGGGATGCATCAGTTTGGACAATAAATTCGTGATCAAAGTCCAGATATTGAAGAACAGGCGCACTTAATAGGGCTGATCAGAGTTGGTCAAATGCATCCTGGCAAGCTGGAGTCCAGTCAAAATGGGACCTTATCTTTAAGCAGATTGAAAAACGGCTCTTCAAGTTGTGCAAAGTTGGCAATAAATTGGCGAAAGTACCTGATCATGCCTAGGAATACTTGAATATTGCAATTGGATTTGGGCCATTTCATTTTGGAGATTGCATCCAGATTATAGGGTTGGGGCCAAAGACCCATTTTATCAATCACAAATCCAAGGTATTCCAGTTGGTCTTTGAAAAAATGATAAATTCTGGGCTTGATTTTTAAGTTTTCAGCAGCTAGCCTTTTGAAAGCCTCCTCTAAGTGTTCCAGGTGTTTGTCAAAAGTGCGGCTGAAAACGTTGATATTGTCAAGGTACACTAGTACACAAGATAACTCTAAATCTCCTAGAATTGTGTCCATTGCCCATTGTAATGTGGCCAGGGCATTGCAGAGCCTCGAGGCATTCTCATCAGCTGAAATAGGCCCTCTTGTTTTATGATTGCACACTTCTCGCGCTCCCCTTTGGGAAGATTTATTTGCCAGTATCTGCTGATAAGATCCATTACCAAGAAGAACTTCATGCCCCTAGCCTATCCAAGGCAATGTCAATTCATGGCAGTGGGTACAAGTCCTTCTTTGTGATGTTGTTTAACTTCTGACAGTTGATGACTACTCAGTTGCTTCCATCCTTCTTTTTTACTATTAAAATTGGTGCTGCCCATGGACTTTTTGAAGGGACTGGCATGACGCGATTGAGGAGTTCCTTAATATCCTTGGATACTGCTTTTTCTGATAATTTTGAGCGTCTAATTGGGCGTAATTAAATAGGTTTATGATCTCCAGTATTGATTTTGTGGGTGACGCCATTAGCACAACCCAAGTCAAAATCATCTTGTGCAAATATTTCCCAATATTTAGAGAATAACTCCTGAGCTTGACTTTCTTGGAGTTGGTCAGGTTGCTTAAATTGGCCATAGGGACAACATTATGTATGCTGAGTTGGTCCTTATTAAATAGCCCTAATTTGACAAAAGTTCTGAACTCATGGAATGAGTGAATTTCCGTGGTAGGGAACAGATGCAGAAAGGTGATTGTTTGATGTTGTCTAATGGAAATGGGCCGATTTTGCAGGTTTGCACATAAAATATGTATTTCTCCGTGGCCCAGAATGATAATACCAGGGGCAATGTTTGGTTTAAATTGAGATTTAGACCATGGTTGATATACTTTACCATAAAGTCCTTCTGGGATATTAATTTTTAGTCCCGTTGGGACAATTACTTGATCTCTGGATGGTATAGTAATGCTCTGATTTTATTGAAGTGGAATGCCATTTGACTTATTAATCTGAGTGGAAAGTGGTTTTACCTTTGATCAAGTTTTGGAGTACTCAATCAGGATGACTCCATCTTTGTAGGCCAAATTTATGAATAGGCTGGGTTTCTTTTTTTTGACTGCCTTATCACGGTTGTAGTAAAGTGGAATAGCATGGCCCAGAATGGTGAGAGTATCGTCCTTATGATTGGTAATAACTCCATATCTTCTTAGGAAATCAGTCCCAATTAGGATATCATAGTTTGTTTTTGGCAACACTATGGCAGGTGCTGTTACTACAATGTATCCAAATCAGAGTGGTAGGGTACTGTAGGCGCCCAGTAATTTTGGTTGTATGCGCTCCAACAATACTTATTCCTGGCAGTAGGTAACATCGGGTGCAATTTTCAGTTTTTTAACCAATTTTGTACTGACTATATTGATAGGAGTGCCACTATCAACAATGGCCTGAACTTGCACCTTGTTCACTGCTATGTCCACATAAGTACACTCAGAGTAGTTTTCAGAGGTAATTATTGTGTGAATGCTGTGGCTGTTGCCCAATTCCAGGTGTGCTTTCAGGCTTGAGCAAGTATCTGGGAAGTTATCTGATAAGGTATTCATGGAAATAGCTACTTGAACGTTGTTAAGCTTAGGTAAATTGGTTGAACATCTGGGTTGTAGATCCAAACCCTGATCAATACTTTGCTTCACGTAAGTTTTTGATACCTCTGCTCAGGCTTCTTTGGTTATTTTCAAGGGTTTAGTTGCTTTTATGGTGGCCCAAGTAGTGACCATAATGACATCATTAGCCCTGATATGGTTGAGGTTATTTTCAGCAACATCTTCAGCCCTAAAGAGTTCATCAGAGTCAGGTGAAATGGTTTGAAAATCAGTGGAGTTAGAGCATTCCGCCTCTACTCCAACTGCTCTTTTGTCACCTTCACTGTCACTATTTATTTCTAGAGCAAAGTTGACCCCCAGGCTTTTTGTTGGACTGTCTGTAGCATTGGCTACCAAAGTGCCCTATTTGACCACATTTGTAGCATGTAATCGTCCCTGTTTGCTGATTTTGCTCAAATTTTTGGTTTTTATTTTGAAATTTTTCCCCTTGTTAAACATCGTGTTGTTTTTTGGGCTAAAAAATTGAATTTTTTCTGATCTTTGTCCCGATTAGGTGTGTTGAAATTACAAAAACAGCTTCTCAAGTAATTGGTGAGCTCTTGGATTTCCAAGCTTCCATTAAATGCAGGCAACATGACATTGTGCAGTTCATGGAAGGGCATAATCGCGTGCTCCAATGCAATCTTGGCGTCAAACTTATCTATTGCATTGCACCCACGCAGAACTTGTGCCTCATGGAAGAATCTATCCGCAAAGTCTTTAACAGTCTCATTATGTTTGAATTGGATATTAAGAAGCTCTCTTTTTTGGGTTTCTAATTTCTCAGGCCCTCCAAACTGTTTGGTTATTGCAATTTTGGCATACATATAGGACCAATCGTCACCTAAATAGGGCATAACTAGGTCACAGCTATGGGCATCGAGTGAGTTAATCAGTGCCAATCCTTTAGCATGGTCTGAAGCTCCTCTCATTGCTTTTTCAAATAACTTGAGGAAAGAGTGAACGTTTCCATCCTTATTGAACTTTGGTAAATTCAATGGTTTGAAGTCATCTCGCCCTGTTTCAGCCATAGGGGTTGTACTACTTCTTAAGCGTCTTGGTGTTTTGTCACTCATAATTGGCCCTCTTTCCCGTTTAGAGGTGTCTGGAGTCAGGATTGCTGCCAGTACTCTAGGCATAGAACAGATGTTCGAGATATCAGTTTCTGCATCAGTGTCAATTTCCAATGATTTAGTTTCATAATATTGGTATGAAATACTGGATTCTGATTCCTGAATTTGTCCCTTAGTTTTTCCAAACTGTTTTTTGGCAGAATGGGCAGAGCTTTTTCCTACTTTTCATTTTTCAAAGCTGGGTGAGCATCAGCTGCTTTGTTTTTTGAGGTTGTCATGATTTTCTTTGAATAAAGCTTGATTGGACGTTATGCTTTTAATAACTTTGCCCATACTATCTACTCAGATATTTGCAGTTGATAATTGCATTCTGAGTTCCCAGAAATCCTGAGTAATTTCAGTGTTTCTGGCCTTCAATCTTGACACAACCATCCAGATTTTTAAAAACTCCTTGTTGTTTAAGGCATCATCCTCATCCCTATTTGGGATGACTGATTTTGCTGCATGAGCTCCCCCACCTTGACAAGATTATGGGTGTAGGAGGTACCAGCTGAGGAGCCTTTATGACTGGGAAAATAATCTGAAATGGCCTTTACTTCAGTTTCCATCTCGATGTCACTTTTTGACTGGGTGAATCTGCTAGAACTTGGTTGCTAGAATCCATAGCAGAGTGTGTCACCGGTTTTAAGTGAGCATAGTTGTCAAAATCTGAGAATTGCTCGCTTGGAAATTATTATACTGCACATCTATTTGGGCCAAAGTTCCAATGGTTGATCCTCTATAGCACCTGTAGTTTATGGAATTTGGACTGTTTAACAACTCACTAGCCCTATTAATCTCGCCTTAACTCTTCTGGCCAATTTCAGGTGTAATTCTCACTTTGGGTTTGGGAACTTCTTCTGAGGAAGGCTTCATTACAAACTGGGAATTTAACCCTTCCAGTTTGTTGACACTTTCTCCAAAGAAAGGATTTGATGAGAAAATTAAGAAAGTGATGAAATAAATGTAACTTTGTTATAAGCTATTTATTTGATCATGGTCATTAGGCCAGGTGCCAGTATTTATACTCTAGGGCATCTCCTGGCCACATTCCAGCACAAAATATCACCAATTATTTTGCCACTCAGCTCAGCTTATGACTGAAACCTTTTCATAGGTTTATTGGTGGCAAAATACTGTCAAAATTAGGAGGATTTCAGGTACAAAAATTGCGATAAAAGCATGCAAAGTTGTCCTAAGATCTTCTGGATTTCAGTTTCATCATACTGCTGATGAAACACACCTTTTGTGAAATCTTAGCCTCAATTGAGATAATGATGTACCCCTAATTGGGATGTCAGAAGGCCTCTTCCTCAATAGCACTTAGTAACCACTTTTGGGCAGTCCACACAAGTGCTATCATGCCGATTACATGTTTTGACATACAAATTTCTCCCTCAGTTGGGAAATTGATTACGTTTTTCATTCTTCTGAAGTCCACGAGAATTCTAGATGTTAACTTCGGGTCATCCCCAAAATTATTTTGTATACAATTAAATTGAGTATGTTTTGATAATCGGGACCAATTGCTGAGACTTTTTTTTTTTTTAGTACTAGATGGTCCCAAAAAAGTACATGATCACAATGGGGCTTCGAACCCAGGTCACCAGCTTCCCCAACTAAGCGCTTTACCACTTAGCTACGAAGCCTTCCAATTGCTGAGACTTGATGCATTGAAAATCAGCCATTTTATGTGAGCGTATTTGGGCCAAGCGCCTGATAAAATACTCAATTAAATTGTCGTTGAGATAATTGGCCCAAATTATATTATTGCAATAGACGTTAGCTCAAGCGTTGAAAGAATAATTGGTAAAATCTGATGGTTGTCAAAGGTTTTTTTTCAAGATAACCACCAGAATCTAACAATCTCATTGACTAATTCTACCAGTCCATTCATGTTCATCTGGTAGGGTACAGACATGAATCCTCAGATCCCCATTATTTCATTTAATTGTGGGATCACGTGAGACTTGAAGTTTATCCCATTATTGCTCAGCAGGACCTGCGGGCATCCCTGTCAGAATACTACTTGATCTAGGATGAACTTCACAGTACTGGTAGAATCTATTTTCACTAGAGCCTTCATCTTGACCCATCTCGTCAGATGATCAATCACAACTATTATGTAATTGGATCCCCCTGTGCTAAATTGTCAGCAGTCCCATCATGTCAATGGACACCATATGCCAATCAAGTACAAAGCGGACCAGTCAGTATCCAGTCATATTCTTATGTGGTTTGTGCAACTGTCACTCCATACATTAAGCCATAGTCCATGACATCATAGTTGATGGACTCCCAGTAGTACTGGCAAATATGGTTGGTCATTTTTCTCAGGCCTCCATGCCTGGCAACCTTATGAGCGGCTTGAACGATAACTGCTTGTTCCAACAGCTTTATGAATAGTAATCGTTTCTCATTAATCATCTTGAAATTTCTATCCATGTCTCAGTTTTTCCATTTCTTTCTGAAGCACACCTTGGATTTCTCAGGGCTCATTCCCAATTTCTTCATCGACCAATCTTTGGAATAGCTCATCTGCCGCTGGTATACCATATGGACCATTGGTAACTGCAATAAGCTATCCACATTCTGATTAGAAGCCCCCACTCAATGAACCATCTCATAATCATAAGACTATAACTTTAGTGCCCATTGGGCCAGTCATCCTTCTGGCTCTAGTAAATTGTGCAGCTAACACAACAAGGAGTGGTCTGTCACCACTTTGAAGTGCATTCCATGGATGTATACCCAAAACTTTTTACAGGCATAAATGACCGCAAGGCATTCACACTCAGTTACAGTGTAATTCCTCTCAGCGGCTGAGAGTATCCAGCTCACATACGCCACCAGATGTTCGTCCCAAATTCATCTACTTGGCTCAATATGGCACCAATCACCATCAATGAAGCATTGGTTTGTATAAGAAATTTTTTAACAATATTCAGATACTTAAAATCAGAGAAACTAAAAAGTAGTGGTGTAACTCATAAAAGGATTTCTGGGCTTCTCTATTCCATATAAATTCTTTCTTTGGATCCTTCAATAAATGGAAAAGGGGCTCAGCGACTATTGAAAAATTCTTAATAAATCTTCTATAGTATCTGACCATTCCAAGGAAAAATTGGATATCTTGGACACTTTTTGACACAGCCATTCTGGTAATCTTATCTCATTGTAGATCCAAAGATCATGGACCAATAAAATTGATATTTGTTATTGTATATTTTCTATATATATATATTTTATTATATTTTTTATATTTTTCTTTAGGATGGTACTTTTAACCTACAGTTAGGTTCTAAGGTCTTTCTTTTCACCTTCATCCAAACTGGATCCTAGGTATACGCTTACCTACCAGTTATCATGGTTCAAAATCTTATCCTCTTAAGATTTAACCATATATTTGGTTCAGTAACCTCTTTTAGGACTTGACCAAAATCTCAGGGCATGATCATTGTAATGGTTCAGTGGTCCTCTGGGAACATTGCAATTTTTATCTCTTAGGTCCAATACTTCCAATTTTTTAGTAATGACCTTCTTCACTATATGACCAGCAGTGTCATGGATTCAGCTAAGAAGAACTAGACTGGTCTCCCAGTCAGGGTGCGCGAGCACCCAGTGGAGGCCCCAGAATGCCAAAGGCATAGCGGTCTGAGTGACTAATAGAAGTAAGGTTCTTTGAGAGATGTGAGGAAAGCAAAAGTTTAGTAATGTACCAAAGGCCCCCAAGGCAAACCAGATGGCTGTATTGGGGGAAACCGTGAGGCTTGTGGGGGCAACCCCAAGGGCAGGAGAGGCAGGGAGGATGATGACTCCTCCAGGGTTCATAGTTGCTGGCCTTCAGATTTGGATATGGGGCTTGCACGCCAGCGAGGGATGGCACAGAGGCCGCCATGTGATTCAAGAGGTATGAAGAGGCATAGTAAGACCTCTTTGAGGGGTTGAGACCAAGCTTCCCCTGGGGGGGCACTCTAAGTCCTGATGGTGGGCTGGGCCAGCGGTGGCAGAGGCAGCTATGGAAGCTAAACCCACTCATGGCGGGGAAGAGCCACCTGGGGTCTGCTCTAACTGGGGAGAAGTTTTGGTGGACTCAGCAACTGAATGGACAGAAGGGCCTCCATTAAACGGACACATGAAAACAAATGGAGCAGCAGGTTTGTTGTCGGGGTGAGGCAGATTATCATGTTTATGATCTGCTGCCATGTGGCGGGATTGAGCAACCAGATAATCCAGTCAGCAAACATCGGCAGGAGGATTTGGGTGATAACACACTTTGTCAGATTGATCAGCAGAATATTTTATAAATTTCTAAAAGGTAAACAGAGGCTGTGGCAAACAAGGCAGATAATTCAGATTTTATTCAACAAAAGAAAAAATAATGAACCAACAACTACCCTCGTCTGGGGCAGTTGCCTTTTAAGCTGGGTTATATGCATGGGGAGGTATCGAGGGATTGGTCATTTGGGGATTGGGGAAGGAATTTGGTTGGCTTGCTTAGAGGGGGTAGAAGGCTGCTCCCAATTCTGGAAAAAGCTTAGAAACTTTTGAAAATTTTCCCAAATTCTTGGGGCCAAACCAAGTTGATACTACTGTTCCAGGTCCTGGTGACTTGAGTTGGCCTGTTTGCATGGCTTGGGAAGTCTGGATTAGTCCCAGGAGGCAGGGGTCCTTGGATCAGATTATATGCAATTCAAGCTGATCCCTCAATTGGGCTACTCATATGATCCAAACTCCCTGGATCCATTTTGGAGCATTGGGGCAGATGATCCAAGTCATTCGGGATTGGGTTTGCAATCTGAGCTGTATTCTGATTTGTTTTGAAGCAGGCCAGTCCAGACTGGCCCCCATTCTGGAAATTGCCAGCTGGGCTCCGATGTTGGGAATTGCCATTTTCCCAAATTTTGGATATGGTTTGTCTGGGGAGTGGGTGGACCCAGGGCCCTCTCCCTGCCTCCTGATGCGTGCAATCTCCCTGCAGACCCCTTCTATCAAACTTACCAGGATTGAAGAGGGGGGAAGAGATGGGAGTGGTATATCTTTGGGTGGGAAAGCCATCACCCAGCGCTCATCTACCACATGGGATAGGTCGCCCAGCTGTGACAGAGGGTCCACTGGAGCCTTGGGGCCCCTTTTTGTCTGGAAGGAGTGCTGATCCCTATCCAGTTGCAAGGGCTGGTCCCCAGGACTTACAAGCAGCGCTGTTTCTTCACATATAGCAACACTTGCCAACTTTATCAATAACCATAAATGTTTTCATTCACCAGGCCTTCATTCCCAATTCTCATTTGTCCAAAAAATCATAATTCATTTCATATTTTGGCAACTGATGCTTGAGTCTTCATATCTCTCAAAATTGTGATTTTCACAAAAGTTAATGGTTCCACTTTATAGTTCTGATCATGTTTCTCTAAAAAACGATTTTCTGGCATTTGTGACCATCCAAAACGTTGGAAGTAAATCCACTGGTGGGTCTTGAAAAGATCCCTTAATCACCTTTATTGATCTAGCTTAATTAGTTTCATCTAATTTCGTCTTATATTGATGATGAACTCGTCTCCAGCAATTTCTGATCATTGATTGAATGTTATTGATTCAATCGATTCTTTACAATATCTTGGATCAATCGTTTCCTGTTTTGACCTCATACTCTTCATCAGTAATGTAATCCAATACATTGAATTAATTAATTCTCCGTATCAACTCATTCAATGTCTCATCTAGTGTCTCATCTAACACCTCACTTCTCAGGACTATTTCAAGTGGACCCAATTTCAACCCAAGTTGGCCCTGCTGTTCCTTAGGACTATTTAAGTGGACCCCTTTTCAACCTAAGTTGGCCATGCTGATCATCTTCATCTTAGGTATTTGTCAGGTGGAACAGGTTTTCTTGCTGCACTAGACAGTTCCATATCTAGACTGCAAGTCCTTTTCCCTAACCTTGAGTATCTTCTTTGATTGGCTTCAATAGTAGCTCCACAATTGAGCCGGGTAAACGCGATTGATCATGATCCACTTCATGTTCAGTTTTTAATCATGTTACTTTCCCTAGTAACTTATTTCTAAAATTGGAAAGATCTTCATATGACATTATGTCCTAGTATCTTCTACCCAAATACACCCCCGTAGTGAGCCCTAATTGTTAAAATTTATAAGTTTTTGTAATTATTCTAAGCTAATATCCTTAAAAATGATTAACTGCACAGGTTTGTCATCGTGCAATTCTCCAGATTGTCAAATAGTGAATTGTATTCTTTTGATAATAGTATGGAGACTATTATTCATAGTTATTAAAGTACTAGAATTAGGCACAAAGTTTGGCCAGAATTTCCTCTCAAAATACTTAAAATGTCTCAGTAAGGATTCATCCCTGGTACCACCTAACTCAATCCATGCTCAGATCCTTGTTTACAGTTTTTCTCGGTGACACAGTCATCAGCATTCATGATTCAGCTTCTTCTCTGGACTACCGCTCAGACCCTTACTATTTATCCTAAAGAGTCTCCCAATTAGAGCTTATAGCAATAATTTCCTTGAGAAAGTATATAACTTGAAATGGATTCTGATAAAGTATACTAAGATAATACTCTGGTAACTAGTCTTCTATAAAGTGTATCTTTTATTAGTAAATTCTTAATGGAATTTATTGTGGGAATATGGCACCCAACCCTTGTTTGGCACTTCCTCGATGAAACAGCAGCTGTTGCCATTGAATTACCCATCCTCATCTCATCAGCAATGGCTTTCCACATTCTGGATAGGATTCCATTGTTGGAAATCCTCAAGACCTGAAATAGAAAGAGTTGGAAAACGTGTACCTAACTTTTTCCTCTTGATCCCAGAAAACCAACCATATTAGGCAAGTGCCTGCATAGGTAATGGGACTTATTACCCATTAAGGCAGGTCATGAACCAACTGATTGATTGCTAGTTGCAGGCGGCATCACTCATCTTGCAACTTAATCCTTAAATTCCTAATTGGTCAATAATGAAACTGACCAATCCCAATTGGTAGACCTGATATTTAATCATTAATTAACTATCGGATGCCCTATTTCATAGGCAACTCTGAATGACAAGATCTTAAGCAGACTTCCAGTTCAATTTCTGACAGATCTGCACCAGGTGAACAACCTGAATTCCCCCAAACTTTGTTACCCTGAAATTAGGTTCAACCGATATCTAATTCACTTCTCTTTAGAGAATTATCCCCTAGTAATCCCTAGTATCTAGTCAGCTGGGAATATGGCAAAAGTTGAACAGTTGTGCAAGTAGCAGTGCCCTTGGAATTTGGACTTGTCATTTAGGTGCTTTGACACTTTAATTGACAGGTTGGTCTAAAATTAACTTGCTATCTTTGACAATTACTACATAAGCCTTGGTTCGCTTTAAGGCCTTTTCCCAGTTGTCTACTGAATTGATAATCCCTAACGACATATTGTAATTACTATGGGTTTGTTACTCAATACATCCCTCCTTATGTTACAACCTCAAATTGCTAGACATGCATGTATAGCTTGCAGCAGTCTATACCTTGGTCTTGTCAGTGTTCAGCCAGGCCTCCAAAGCTAATAGGGAGAATTCTTCATCAAACCCAAAACCCTTTGTACTATACATAAATCACCTAGAATCTCTTGTGTGGCCAGCCTACTAATGCTAAGCCAGTGGGAGCAAAGCTGCCCTTATCCACCCATGGAGATAGTTTCCTTATCATCACGCACCCTATATCCTTGATTTCCCCATACATACCCCTACTGACTCTGCCACCCTCAGGTAGAATACCCTTATGTGCTTCTCCCTCACCTCAGGCCCTTGTGACTCAGGCCAAGGAGACTTAAATCACATTTGGCCGTGAAGTTCCACTCCTACTTAGCCCCATACAACTTAAACAAAAAGACCCCACATTGCTGGGGTCTGGCAGAACAATTTCATGTTCATGTGGGCTTTCTTGCCCCACTGGTTTTCTCTGCTCCAGGGTCATACATTTCCTTAAAACTGGGTTCCCATCATCTCCATAGTGAATATAATTAAACCTAATTGCGAGTACTTTAGTTCCAAGGATACCTCCACAAATTAGGTCCAAACCTTCAGTGCCCCTAGCCTTTTTAGCAGGGGTACCTTTGGCAAACTTTAATGTGCTTGACCTCACTGAGACTCTTTACATAGAATTAGTTGAGGTACCTATATTTTATGGACATACTATGACCCTTATGGGTTGCTTAACTGTCAAGAATTCTCTCAGTTTCATGGTGCTAGAAAAAGGCTTCATAGATCATCTTTTGGTGGTCCTCAGGCTCTTGTACCCTGTCATTATAAGTATTGGGTGATGGTGTGGACAGAATGTACACGTGGACCTGGCACTTAATATCTTCACTATAACGATTCTACATATTAAAGGTGAGATTGCCTTTCTTGTTACCCTGTGAGACCCTGCCCCCTTAGAAAGCTATTATTGCCTCTACGCTATGTATACTAGACCTCTTCTCTGAACTCCAAGCTTCCCTGCTATATTCTAAGGATATCTTTGACCCTACCCTGTCTACTAGGCCTCCTCCCCACGCTAAGTGTGACTTGCGCTTTCATCTAAAAATGATTTTGGTTTAAGGTCAAACGCCATTGTACCCATACACTGAAGAAGAATAAGAGGCCCTGACAGTCTTAATGGATGACATGCTAAAGTAGGGTGATCTTTAAGAGGCCTCTCCAGTTGCCTCATCTGTAAATTTTTTCTCAAGAAGAAGATGACTCACTCAGCCCCATGTGTGTATTATTGTCATATCAACTTATCAAAGTGACAGAACCATACCCCCTCTTCCTGGAACAAGCAATTTACAAATTATTGTAAAGTCAAATTTTTTATCCAAACTTGACCTTGTCAACGTCTTCTATTACATCAGGAGAGTGGATAGTTCCAGAAGTGACTCACTGCAATCTGCACACTCCTTAATATTCCATTTCAGAGTCATGTAATTTGTACTCTAGAATGCCCTAAAAACCTTCCAAAGGTACATTGATGACGTTCTTGCAATCTCCGATTCACTTGTGCCTTATAATACACTTAAGGTACCATCATGCACACCCTGTCATGAAAACAGCATAAAAGGGACCTCCAAGCATCATGGCCTCTCTCCACAAAGCAGGCCTTTTGTCAAGGCTACAAAATAAGAGTTCTCCAAGGAGGTGGTCACTTTTCTAAGGAACATTATTTAAATATGGTATGTAGTACACATCAACAAAATTGAAGCCATATGCTTCTGTCCAACCCCATCTTTCACGCAGCGTTTAAAATTCTTTCTAGGCACAGTTAACTCATTGAAGGAGTTTTACTCTGACTTTTATTAGCTGGCAGCACCGCTATACTCCTTCACTGGCAAGAATACCCCACTTGTATGGTTCACTAACTTCAGGAAAGCCTCTGAGGGCATTAAGGAAACCTTTTCCCATTCCCATCCTGACATGTGAACACCCTAAAATCTTCCATTGTTGCCTATAACGCGTCAGAAGTGGAAGTTGAGGCTGTTTTACTATAAGAGTATGACGAAGTTGACCACCCATTGGCATACTTTTCCCAGAAATTTACTGCCATAGAACAAGCATGAAACATTTATGCAATGAGATAGCATCAGTTGCATGGGCTCTTATGTACTGGCGCAATCTTCTCCAAGAGGCCTAACATGAAGTCACATTATACACATACCAGCATTCAAACTCAGATACCAGAAGCCCCAAAAGTTGGCTCATAATCAAGTACAAACCTATCAGGACTTCATCAATTTCACCTAAAACATAGGTTTTTAGAAAGGCAACTTGCGTGTGCTGCCAGACATGATGAACCACGAACCCTGCCCTTGGCCCCATATGGATAAATAATTTGATCTTATAACAGTTAGTAAACTGCCACGATTCTTTCTATAGAACCTCAAAACATATTTATGTTTCTTCTTACCCCCAACTACCTCTACTATAACTGGTCGTTGCTGAACAAATAAACATGCATATAATTACTTGTCCACAATTAAGACATAAGAGTTTCCTTACCAATTTAACTATGCTCTAGATGATAGATTAATTTACTTCAGGGGGTGAATCTGGGTACTTCACTCTCTCACGACTATGCTGTGAAAGACCATCATGAACCACCTCTAATGGTACACCCTGGCGCCAGGAAATGGGCAGATATGATTTAGAGATCATACTACTGACATGGCATCTACAGAGAGGTAGCAAAATGGGTTATTTCTTCAATCACCTGCTCTATGGCCATGCCTGAATATTTGGGGAAAGGGCCTTTTTAATATATTGCAGCAGGATTCTGGTATATAGAATTTTGTTATAGGTGAACTTTATTGTGTAATTACTCTTTAAAAGGCTTCAAAGCTTTATGGTAGTAGTGGATTGGCTCACCAAGTATAAACTATTTATTACTGTTCTACATCCATCACTGCCAATGAAATTGCCAAGTTGTTCATCAAACATGTATTCACACGATTGAGATCCATCAGGAAGTTATCATTGACAGGGGTACACAATTTGCCACTCATTATCTTGAAAGCCTCCTCTCTCCAACTAGAAATTAAGCCCTGCCTTAGACAGCTTTTTACCACTAATCATATGCCTAATATGAGAGGGTGGATTTAAAGCTATAAGAATACCTTCGCTGCTATGCCATTAAACCATAGACTCTGGGGTGTCAGACCTTACCCTAGCCCTATTTTTTATAATGACTCTTTACATTCTTCCACAGGCTTCTCTCCCTTCCAAGAAACCCTAGTAACACAAACCAGCTCCCTACAATAGGCACTGCATTAAACCCCAAATCCCCAAAGCTGCTAACTAGCCACACACATCCATGTTTACAACTGCTTTTTCAGGAGCACCACACTATATCTATATAAAACTATAAGAGGTTCGCCAACTGGAAGAGACGCCAAGCTCATGATATCTCTATTTAGTTCTAGGGTGATGCTTGATGCCCGCAACCTACTCCTGAAGGCACCTTCAAGAAAACTACCAAGTAAGCAGGCTTGTCTCTTCTCAGTTGAAGAGGTTCTTACTTCTGTGGACTGCCGCCTCAAACTTCCAGCACACTGAAAGCTCACCCAGTTTACCACTTCCATCTCCTTTCCCCTTTTGAGGGCCCATGCCATCCTCCCATAAACTGTATAAGTGGATGTTGACTTAGAAGCTTAAGTGGAAGCAGTTCTGACCTCTGGAAGCACAAAGAAGAATTCATGTACCTTATATATGGAAAAGTTACAAAAATTATGAAAACTTTGGGTGCACTAAGGTTGCGCAAACTGCAAAAAATCATATTATAGTTCCACTTCATGCACCCAAGTGCACCCCATTCATTCAGAAGATCTAGAACATACTTTTGATCAATATTTCTACAGAAGATAAGAACTACGCTTTAGCCACCCACCCACTAGGGTGTTAATCCTACCCTAATAGGAAAGTTATTGTAAGTCTCATATTGATGCAGCTGCAACTAGTTAAAATGACTTTCCCTTTTTTAAAAAAGGTTCTGTCAACGCCCCACCTCCCACTTTTCAATGGAGGAAATTCCGCCCACACAGTGGATGAGCGTTGAGCCTGTGACCGCCTCATTCAGAATAAAGGTCAACATGCCCCAGGACAACCCTGTTATCAAGCAAAACTTACCATGAGAAGATCTCTCTTGTATGTTGTCACGATTTGAGATGACGAGCAAGCTGAAATCCCTGCTCCTAGGTCGAGCCTCAACTGATTGAATCTCAAACCAGCACAAAAGGAACCCTATCCTGAAGGCACTGAACCAGATTTGATCAGGAAGCATCACACATACAAGCATTGATTAATCACCTTAAGAAATCCCATCCCTGCTTCCCAAGTTATGAGAGGCGCTGCCCCCACCACTGCGGTCATGAGGAAGACACAGTACTATGAGGGAACCATCCAGGCGGTCGATCTGAGAGGCAGTAAAAGATACTGGTCTCATGGGGCCACAAATGTCCTTAAGTTACCATGTCCCCATGCGCCCTATAGATATTGATGCTTTCTAACATAATATAGTAGTCTATGTTCCCTCCATCTTTTTGTTTTTTGACCTCTCCACTAATTTTCAGCTTTGAGCCCATTTTTGAGCTTTGGTGACAGTCAAGAGAACTATTACTTTAAGAAAAGTGATTCTCACTACAGGGGGCTTTAAGCTGTCATAAGTGAAAACATCTATCACAAATAATGGAGAATACTGGAGGTCCTGAAGATCAATAGGCTGATTGGTCAAGAAGCGTTGCTTAAAAGAATTAGTACCTCACGATAAAAAATGCCACCCACACAGCCTGAGAGTCTAAAATTTTGGGCCACGTTCCTGTTCTCTTTGCCCCTGTTTGATGGAAACTAGTATCAACTTCAGTACAAGAACCATAACGACATTTTACAACAGTTAATAAATGGCTTCTACTCCATGGGTGCCCAATTAAGCTGTTTCCGAGCCTCTTCCATGCCCTCTACCATTTGAGATCTCTAACCTTGGCACAGCTTCCAGTGGGAGAACTTACCATGGGAACTGAATGCTACTTCAGAACTTTGTTCACCCAGCTATTAATCACCTTCTCCAGCTAGTTGGGTTGCACCATCATGAAGTCTCCTGACAACTGGGGCTCACCCTGACCTTAAACTCCCATATCAATTAATACAACATGACCTCCTTCTTCGTCAACAACATTATGTGAGGCCATTATCAATAGCTGACGATTAATCAACAAGGACCAAGGCTAAATTGTGGTGTTGGATAGCAGACTCTCTGGCTACCTCAAGGACCAACTGTATCAGAACATCCAACTCCTCAAGGCTGCTTAAAACCAGCTCCTCCACAAAATTGAGGATCTGGTAAGACCCTGCAGCAACAATCTTAGGAGCTGGCTCCTTGCAACTACACCTCTGGGAGTGAAGATCCTGAAGGGCCTCAGGGGCCAAAGGCCCTGAGGGACATGAGGGACCCAAAGGACCAGAAGGTCCCCATGGACCTCGAGGGCCCTCAGGCCCTGCAGTACCTACTTCTGGAGACCCTGACGACCCTTGGCAAAGGGATGTGTTAGCAGCCTTGGCCGCCTTATGTGATCAGATTTAAAATATAGCTCATAGATAAAAACTCTGAATGGACGGAGTCCCCTCGACCCTAAGGTCACCATTGAGACATTGTTGGACGAAATCCACATTTCTCAGCTTAAAACAAACTTGTCAAGGGTTAAAAACTTGCTTGAACACCCTCAAGAGTCAGCTTTGCCTTTAAGGTGCTTATAATCAAACCCTGAAAAGAGCAGGTCGCAAATAAGGCTTCCATTTCCTCCCTTAACTGAAACTGGGACAATGTCCAAGAGGACCTTGAGAGCCTAAGACAATGATTAGACTATCAGGTCTCCAAAACTATGCAGAGACCAAGATCTCTGAGACAGCACCCATCCATGGCATTAACACCCTCTCCACTCCTCTTGTATCTAATTCAAACTTAGTTCTAAAGAAAGGTTCACTCCTGGCCAGGAAAGCATCGCCTCCTTTCTGTACGAATATGAGAGCTCCATGGATAAAGCCACTGATTGGCAGGTGAAGCATATCCACTCCTGCCTCAACAGCACTGTCCAGGAGATCATAACTAGCTATTTGAAGGAGTGCAACACCTAGGAACAGGTCCATACAGCTTAAAATTTAAGAATTCGGCAGCAATCAAACTCTGGCTAATCAAAAACAAGCATTCATAGGTAACCGCCTGAATAAAGAGAAAAATTCCATATAGTTTACCAGCAGCTTACACGCCTAAGCGCAACCATTGGTTACTGCCAATCATAACACCTTGGATGAATATATCACCAATTTCATCTCCACATTGAGATCCTATCCTGAGGTTAAAATGAATATGATTGGACAGAAGAACGGTCTTAACTGCATCCAGGAAATCAAGGAAGCACTTAGAAAGATCCTGACTTCAACCTTACACGCCAAGGGTACCTCTTCAGGTCCCTCCAACTGTCCTTAAGTCCATATAATCGAAAATCAGAATAATCCTCACCTCAATGCACCTACTGCAACAGTTTTAGACACAGTAACAAGACCTGCTGAAAAAGACTTTCCAAGGAGGCAGGAAAAGGTCCGTCAGCATGAAGGACAAGGCGCTCCATGCTGACTTCCCTACTACGCCTCAATAATCCTCCATAACCTTTGACAATCCTGGAGCTGTTGTACCTAGAAAAGAAGTTTTGGTACCCATGGATAAAAAGAAAAGATACTACTTGCTCTTCTTTCAATAATTTTCCCATGTTTTTCACACTAACTTACCAGTTTAGAAGTCTGCTTACCCGCGTCGCAGTTCAAATTCATAAGATTCTGGTCCTAGCAATAGTTGATAGCGGCTCCCCCCATGAACGTTATATCATTTAATCTTATGAAGCGTTTCAAGATTGCTCCAGAATTGCCCCACTATATGGAGTTCAGCACAGCTGGCTCACAATGTACTCAATCTTTAGGGGCCTATTTTTCCCTACACAAAAATTTGGAAAGATTGCTGTAAATACCTCCACCATAGCGCTATATAACCATAGCTATGACCTGCTCCTCAGAACTCAGTTCCTTCATGACTACTCAGCAGTAGTCCATTATGATGACGGTTTTCTATCCCTACTAGGACATCATGTCCCTCTGGCCTTTGAAACTCCTCACAGCTCTAAGACGGAGGTCAAGGCCTGAGCCTGCCTACTGGAGAGTGAGGGCCAAATCAATTGGCTCAAATATCACATAAAGGGCTCTCAAGTCTTATTGCCCCCTGCTGTTGATGGACAGAAAGGCATGCCAATCTACTTACTAGGGCGACTACAATACCTTCGAAGCCCAATTCATTGCCAGCACCAAGGTCCATGTTACATTCCATCTGGATGCCTGCTGGAAGTCTGGGGCCTAGACAAACCATCCGCACAGAAGGTGTTAACCTGTACGGGAATTCTAGATCCATCTTATGCTGGATCTATCACAGTGTTGTTGGACAACCTTACTGACAAACCCAAAATAGTAGGCCAAAACAGTCCCGCCGCCTATGCCCGCCTCCTACCAGTGGAGGCTGTTGATGATGTCCACAGTTTTGGAAGCCCATGACTTTGGGTTGGAGACGCCCCCATCAGTGCCCTGGTTGACACCAGTATAGGAAAGAACCTCACTGACAAATAACAGCGCAAAGTTCAAGGTTTTTATGGAGGATTTTTTTGACCTGTTTTCAGCCTCAACCTATGACTTTGGGAGAATTAATGGAGTCCTACATTACATGGAAACTAGGGATGCTCCACCTTCCAGTTCCGACCTTACCTTAAGAGAAAAATTGAAGAAGCCCAGGTGGCAGTGGAGCTCAGA
This sequence comes from Massospora cicadina, assembly GCA_022478985.1. Taxonomy (NCBI): domain Eukaryota; kingdom Fungi; phylum Entomophthoromycota; class Entomophthoromycetes; order Entomophthorales; family Entomophthoraceae; genus Massospora; species Massospora cicadina. The sequence goes on from JAKSZP010015153.1 coordinate 28,242, forward strand.
AAACTACTAAACACTGGACTCCTAGTGCCTTCGTGAAGCCCTTGGGCCTCTCCTCTTCTGCTGGTTCAGAAGAAGGATGGCAGGCACCGGGTGGTGATGGACTACCAGCGACTCAACTTTTTCACCAAGAAGGACAGTTATCCTCTTCCCTAAATTGATGATTCCCTCCTTCTGCTTGCTGAATCTCAGTACTTTTCTGCAATGGACCTTACCAGTGGACATTGGCAAGTGAAGCTCACCCCTGAAGATCAAGCCAAGTGCACACTTATAGCCAACGAGGGAATTTTAAATCCCACAAGGATGTCCCAGGGCCTCTATAACGTGCGGCCACTTTCCAACGTGCCATGGATGGGATAATGGGGACTTGAAACTGTCATGTGTCCTCATCTAAATTAATGACATTACTGTTTTCTCACAAACCTCTAATGGACGCGTCAAGCAGCTTAGGGAAGTCTTTAATCCGTACTGGAAGGCCTTTATTAAGCTTAAAACTTTAGAATGCTCTTTCTTCCACTAGGAAATGGAATTTCTGGGACGCAAAGTTTCCAAGGATGGCATTCAGCCCATACCGGATAAAGTTGATGCCATAGAAAAGAATTCACGCCCTCAGAGTTTAAGGACTATACAGGTGTTCCTAAGTATGGTGGATCATTATTGTCAGTTTATCCCATATTTTGCTAACCTAGTTAAGTCTCAATTTTTCCTCCTGCAGAAGAACGTGCCATTTAAATGGCAATATGAACAATAACAAGCTTATAATGCGTTGAGGACCGCTCTTTGTACTAAACCCATCTTAGTCCACCTGTGTTTTGACCAACCCTTCTTGCTAAACACGGATGCTAGCAATGTCGCCATTGGACTATCCTAGCCCAGCATGATGAAAATCAGGTCAATCACCCAGATACCTATTTTAACAAGACTCTGATCAAGGCCAAATGAGCTTACAGTGTTACCAGGAGTGTGTGCCTGGATGTCATGCTAGCCATAAAATATCTTTGGCCTTAACTATGGTACCCTTTAACATTGTTACTGACCATTCCTCACTACAGTGTTCCCGCAGATGAAGGACCCAGATGGCCGCTAAGCCACATGGGCCTTATGACTGCAGAGCTATAATTTCACCATTATGCTTTGTGCAGGAGCAATTGTTGGGAATTTTTTCCATATTCCCAGCTTGCTAGATTACTAGGGATCGCTATGGGAAAGTTCCCCAAATTAGAGTGAAATGGGAATTAGTTGGCCTGAGTTTTGGAGTAACTACATTTGGGGATTTTGGGATATTCTCCTGGTCATATCCATCGGGGATCAATCTGGATGAATACTTAAGATCTCCTTGGGCGGAGTTGCCAACAAAATAGGGGCATCTGATAGTGATTAGCTATCAGGTGTACCATTTGGGATTGATCAGGAGTCATCACCAACTGAATGGGAATGAATAGCACGTTGTAAGGCGAGTGATGCTGCCTGGAACTAGCGAATTGATTGGTTGGTGCGCGACCTGCTTAATGGGTAATAAGTCACATTAACTAAGCAGGTCGCTAGCCAAATGTGGTTGGTTTTTTTGTATTGAGAAGAAAACGTTAGGGACATGTTTTCCAACTTCTTCTGTTTAGGTCTTGAGGATGTCCAATGACGGAATCCTAGACAGGATGGGAAGACCATCACTGCTGAGACAAGGATGGTGATTCAATGGCAACAGCTGTCATATCAATGAAGATGTGTCAACTGAGGGTTAGATGACTGAATCCCTACTATAAACTCCCTAGGATATACTATAATAAAAAAGAGGAGTAATTATGAGAACAGATAGAAAGTTCTAAGTTATCTATTTGGTACATAGTTTAAAGAGTAAACTATCATCAGCTTCCATTGTGCTATTCTTTCTCAATGATATTATTGCTGTGTGCAATAATTGGAAGACTATTAGAGAAAATAGTAAAGATATGAGAGGGGATCTAGAGAATAAAGAGCACAGTCAGGGATAGCTGCCAACTGTGTGTTGGACCAAAGAGACTGTCACTAGGGTATCTCAGCAAAGATCAGGTCGGACAGAACAAGGGAACGAGTCCTATAATTACAACATCACAAGTATTTAATTTGGAATACTGGCCGAGTGTTGGGCCAAAAATATAAGAATTCATACTCAACTACAGATAGTAGTCATCATACTATTATCAAACAATAATTTACTATACAATGCAACAAAATGCACGAGGAAACTGAACCTGTGCAGTAAAAAGGTTACTGGGGTTTTTTCTGATAATAACCTAACTAAATAAATTTTTACAAATTTGGTGCTCACTCAGGGGTAGTTGAGTTGAAGAATTTATAAGAATTTCATACAAAGATGAGTTATGCAAACTGTAAACCGAGTTAGCCACTATAACCGGAATGCCCTAAACTCAGTGGACCATTGGGAATTTGTGGCCTTGTAGGAACGAGTTGCCAAGGTGGAGGAAGGGATATATAACGGTGCAAGCTTCAGGAATGAGTTACTTGGGAAAGTAACTTTGTTGAAGAAGAAAGAAAGGGACTCATCTGAGAGGTTTTATACCTAAAAATGGATTGAGAAACAAATTACATTCAATTGAGAAATTTTGGTGCAGATATAGAGCGATTAATCAAACAAGTGGAGGAACTTAAAGCTCACAAATGTGCTTGTGAGCCTGATATGGCAAGTGATGCTGAAGAAAGAAGTCCTTGAATGATAATTGGGAAGTTGAATACCCCAAGGAACATGCCACCCACTTTTGCTGCCATTTCAGAGATGATGCCCAAAGTCACTCCTCAAGTTAGCTGAGTGGCCGAACTGAGAGAATTGGTCAGAGATAACTTAGAGGAATACAAGGCGACACCAAAATTGCCAATGTTCCATAAGGATAATGCCCCAGAATTTTATGACTGTTCGACTTTGTAACAGTCAAGGCGTTGCCTGACCATCACATTGCCCTAATCTTCCCTAGGGTGATGATCATGGCCAAGGGAAAGGGGCTCAATAGCTACAATTATTGTAAATGGCAATCTGATGAATCAAATGCCTCAAAATCAAAGCAAATTAAAAATTGTGAGGCTGATGAGGAAGAAAAGCCTCAAAAATGGCGTTCTGGCCAGCTAGATGCTGCCAAACCAAATATTACCAAGTGCGGCAATGAGGGAGTGGACCCTCAGATACAAATTTCTGACCAACCAGGTGCAGCTGAGTTTAATGCCCCAAAACGTATCAACAAGGATGAAAATCCTTGTAAATGGCGCTCTAGCCAACCAGATGCCGCCAAATCAAATTATACTAATGCAGTGATGAGGAAGTGGACCCTCAGACATAAATTTCTGGCCAACCAGGTGTGGCCAAATCTGAGGTCCTCAAATGTATTGACAAGGATGAAAATTCTTATAAATAGCGCTCTGGCCAACCAGATGCTGCCAAATGAAATATTACCAAAAAGGGTGACGAGAATAACCCTCAAAAATGGCGCTCTGGCCAATCAGATGCCGCTAAACCCTTGTTGGCAATATTAAAAAGTATGGATGAAGAGAATGGCCTGGGCTTTGAGAATAAATCAAAGTTGAATAATAAATGCAGAAAAGTTCTGAAACCCTGAGGGTACCCAGTCCTAGTTCTGGAGCGGGTCTCAACAAGGAAATTGAGGGTCTAGATCCTTGAGTTATGCCTGTCATCAAGAAGACACCCACAGACTCTGCGGAGAACAAGTCCAGCTCTTCTCCCTAAGCTCATTATAAATCTGAGCTGACAAAACTGCTTTCCACAGTTTTATCTTATATAATCCTATAATAAACTTAATAAATTCCAAAATAAATATTTAAAATCGTAAATCAGATTATTTAGGCCTTAAGGAACCTGCACATGGACCACAGCTCAGACTTTGACAAGGCCATTGAGTCTTTATATTCTCTTTCTGGGGGTCAAACCCTCTTGCTGAGCGCCAGCATAGTCCTGACTGCGGTGAATACTTTCATAGTAAAGTGCTTCCCACATAGTCAGATTAGGGACATTTCCACAGCAAAATTATCCTACCTATGGGCACATACCTGGGCACTCTTGTCTAACTGCTTTGTGGCAGTGTTCAGAGACCCCATCCGTCATAGACATGACCATGTATGGCTACAGGGATCGTCAAAAGGCGTTGATGGTCATGAATTTCCTAGACACCTACTGTCAGAACCTTAATGTTACCTCACCTGGAGGGGGACAGCTGGTCATATGCTGAGGCAAAGGCGGCCATCATGAAAGAGTTTAGGAGTCCGACATGCATGTCAAAGTGAAAAAAGATTATGGGAATCCTGTTCTATAAAGATTTGTCTCTAGCTAGCTTCACGGATCAGTTTTACCAGGAGTCACAGATCCTGGTCGGAGCAAAAGTATTGGACAACTTTGATGCCAGAATCGCCTTGCAAGTGGCCCTTTGGACCTATCACAATTTGCATCAAATGATGTCTTCTGTGTTAGCAACAGAAATAACTAAAACTTAAATGCTATATAATTCGAAGATTTTGGGAGCGACATTTGATGCCCCAAATAGAAGCTTCAAATCTACTATGTTGAGCAATCTAAATTTCAAGAAGGAGCTAAGATAGCTAAAGAGATGACCAATCAAACTTTGCTGGGGAATAAGCCTGAAATATAGAATGTTTAATAAGAAGGAAAAGGTCTGCTACCAATGTGGTGGGAAAGGACATTTTGTCATGCACTGTAAGAAGCCAAAGGATCAGATCAACGTGGTTTAAAAGAAAGAGTCAGCAGCCACCAAGGAATCGGGAAAAGGGCCCGCGGCCTAGATGGGGAACAGTCTAGAGCTGCAGAGAAGCCTGTTCCTCCCAACATTATGACCAAAAAATTGATATCAGTGATCTTTTCGTAGATGATGAGCAGGATCAGCTGTATCAAGTGGTCAATTTGGATGTAAATGCTGTGACCAGAGCCAGGTGAAGAGAATTGACTGAGATAATCAAGGAAGTTGCACGGCTATACGCCAGACAATTGGCGGCTGATTTGAACTGCCAAGAATCCTGAAGAATTATCTGAAGTCCGTTTAGATGAGGCCAATTTATCAATCCCCCTCAGCATTATAAAGGAATCATTTCCTGATTTATCAGCACAAGTTATTCACACCCTCTATTTGGCTAATAATGCCGCTATTCACTCAGTAAGCACTATATTGTAATACTCTGAGTGTATATATATAGACATACAAGTGAATCAAGTAAGAGTGAGGGAGATTGTTGACAATGGAGTGCCTATCAATATTGTCTCGACCAAGCTGGTATAGAGGATGAAGATCTCGCCAGACATAGAGCATAAGAAGGAATATGGGACAGCTGGGCTGAACACCACCATCTCCTGAGAAGCGTATAGCGCGTTGTCACTACGATTTGGGTCATTGGTGGTATATGCACCAGCAATAGTTTTGGCCAACCAAAACTATGACACTCTGATCGGAATGAAGTTTCTATGCAAATATGGAGTTAAAGGTAACAATGAGGATAATACATTGACCAAATAAGTCCAACGTTATAATTGTTATATCAGAAGGATGGTGAAGCTTCGCTGAATCAGAGAAACAACTTCATTAATCTAATATACAATGATGGCATTGTCCCAATTCAGTACCAATTAGTTGGTAGAAAGCAATGCGAAATGCTGGCGTAATCCTAGAGAACTGGGGAATTCAACTGAGGATCAAGAATGAGAAGACCATACTTCCAGGATCACAGATGATAGTTGACAGGGGTTGACATTGGAGATACCTGAGCTGTTGTATGGGAAGGTCTGAAGCCCCTGGAAGAAGTCCAGAGTGGAGCCTTGAGTGGCTCCTGTGATACTAATTCCAGTCCATGGAGAAATTCGAGTTCTTCTGGTGAATTTAAGTGAAAAGCTTATAAAGATCAAGAGGAATCAGATTATTGCATTTGTTCATCTGATCCTGACGGCCAAATTGAAAAATTTCATGATTTTGTGACTTTTATTGAGATGAGATTACCAGCCTTGGTAACCAAAAGCATCAACCTATTGGTTGATCAAGAGCAGCTTGCTGATCTGTTGGAAGGCCAGCAAGAGGAGGTGCTCAACTATTCGAAAAGTATTGGGAAGTGTTTGCTCAGGATGACCATGATTTGGGATGCACACAAGACGTGATCCACAAGGTTGACATCGGGGAGAATTTTCCAATCAGGATGAGACAAATCCAATGATTGAAAGCCGCTGAAGCGGTAGTGGAGGATGTAATCAGCAAACTAGTGAAGCATGGGCTTCTAGTTCCATTGTCAAGTCCCTGGGTGAGTCTAATTCTGATCATAAAGAAAAAGGATGGATCCAACCGGGTGGTGATTGACTACCCAAAGCCAAATATAATGAAGAAGGATTTGTATCCCCTTTAAAGGATTGATGATGTGCTAGATCATTTGAGAGAAGCGAAGTATTTCTCCACGATGGATTTGATCTTGGGATATAGGCAGATCGATTTGCCAAAGGAAGACCAGGAAAAATGCGCGATTCTTACTACGCAGGGGCTATACCAACCGACGAGTATGCCCCAGGGTCTATGTAATGCGCCTGCAACGTTTCAGAGAGCCATGGATGCGATATTGAGCGACTTGAAGTTGTTGTGTGTCCTGGTATACCTGGATGAGATAAATGTGTTCAGTAGGACGTTTACTGATCACCTGTACCACTTGGAAGAAGTATTTAAGAGACTGTCTGCGGCTAACCTGAAGATTAAGCTGAGGAAGTGCCACTACTCTAAGAAAGAGTTGGAATATCTGGGATTTGTAATCAACTCCAGTTGATTTCAGCCGCAAACCCAGAAGATAGAAGCCATAGAACGCATTGCTGTACCGATGAGTATCTGAGACATCAAAGTGTTCCTTGGGTTGGTTAGATACTACAGAAGATCTATTCAGGACTTCGCCCAAATAGCTGAGCATTAGTCCATTTATTGAAGAATCTGAAAAAAGGATTTGTATGTAATGAAGAAGCCCAGGAATTCTTTGATGAGCTACGCCAGTATTTAATAAAATCTTTATCCTGAAATATAAAAAATTTTGATTGAGAGTTTATTATACAAACTGATGCTTTGTTGACAGTGATCAGCGCCATACTAAGTCAAATAGACAAACTTGGGGACAAACATCCGGTGGCATATGTGAGCTGGACACTCTCAGCCACCGAGAGGAACTACACTATAACAGAGCATGAATGCTTTTGGTCATTTATGCATGTAAGCAGTTTTGGGTGTACATCCACGGAACACACTTTAAAGTGGTGACAGGCCACTCTTCGTTGCATTGGCTCCACAATTTGAGAGAACCAGAAGGACAAATGGCCCAAAGGGCACTTAATCTACAGGATTATAATTATGAGATTGTCCATCAAGTGGGGGCTTCTCACCAGAATGCGGATGGCTTATCACGGTTACCAATAGTCCAGATGGTATACCCACAGGTGGATGAGCTATTCCAGAGAATGGTTGACGGAAAAATTGGGGATGAGCCCCAAGAAATCCAAGGTGTGCTTTGGAAAGTGATGGAAAACATAGAGACCATGCATGGACAAGTGTTGAAGATGATTAATGGGAAGTGGTTACTATACCAAAAGATGTCAGAAAGAGCAACTGTCGTTCAAGCCGCTCATAAGTTCGTCAGGCATGAATGCCTGCGGAAAACAACTGACCATATTTGCCAGTATTATTACTGGGAATACATCAGCTATGATGTCACGGATTATTTAGCTTGTTGCGTGGAGTGTCAGCTGCACAAACCATATAGGAATACAACTAGATAACAACTGGTACGGCCTGGATTTTCCTGGCACACGGTGTCCATCAACATGATGGGACTTCTGATGATGAGCACAAGGGGAGTCAAGTACATTATAGTTGCCATTGACCATCTGACGTGATGGGTTGAGATGAAGGCCCTAACGAAAGTAGACGCTACAAGTACTGTGAGGTTCATCCTGGATCAAGTAGTATACTGGCATGGATGTCTGCAGGTCCTACTTAGCAATAATGGGACAAACTTCATATCTCATGTGATCCTGTAATTATATGAGATAATGGGGATCATAGGAGTCATGTCAGTACCTTACTAGCCGGAGACAAACGGACTGGTAGAAAGGGTGAATGGAACGCCGACCACAACGCTGAGGAAGCTGGTTGCAGGAAGAACTTCCGCGTGGGGAAAATACCTGAGTTTGGTGACGTTCACCTACAATATTAGTCATCATATGGTAACGGGAAAGATGCCATTTGAGTTGTTATATGGAAGAAAGGCCGCATTGCCACCAATTTTATATTTGGGAGTGGAACCTATATTGGGATGAGTACTGAACAATATTTGAACTGACTAACAAGTATCTTGATTAATATGCAATCACAAGCATTTGATATAACTTTGAAGAAAAGGATACAAGCAAAATTGACGAACAATAAGAACTGACTGGCCTTAGCAGAATATCAAATAGGGGAAAGAGTTGCCTATTGCGATACTCATGGTTTTAGAAGAAGAAACAAACTAGATGCATTGTGGTCAGGTCCATTTGAACTTATTGTTAAGATGGCGACAGATGCCTACTCCATCAAGAATATCTTGGATGTAAGAGTTGTGAATTGAGTCCACGCTAAGTATTTGAAGCGATGGATCAATGAAAAAAAATAAAAGAGTTTCTGAAGGACTGATGAACCACTAAGTTGGTCATGTACTGATGATTAGGTCAAGTCTGAAAAAAGGACCTCTGAACCAGTCTAGATGGTTAAGTCCTAAAAAAGGACCTCTGAACCATAGAAAACTGGCAGGTTTAAGTACCCAGGTGTAAGGACCGGGGAATGTCTTCTCAGCGTCAATCAGGCCATTTTCCCATTCCTGAGCAAGGAGGCACTGAAGAGGATGAATGTACCCCTTGTTACTCAGGGTGATCTCGCTCACGTGGTAGATGAGCACTGGGTAAAAGCTCTTTCACTTTGGATCCCACTTCCAGTGTAATGATCGCAATTGCACATGAATCCCATAAGGTTGAGAATTATGAGATTCATGTGTGTCAATAGTTGCAATTCCGTTATTCCAAGTATGATTTTCCTATTCAGGTCAATAATGGAATAGATTTAAATAAATTGGTTCGCCTGATTGGTTGTTAGTTCTGATGTTCCCCTCCATTTCTCCACCAAGTTGCCTAGTTGTCATCAATTTGGGAGGCTTTTGCACCCCTCACTACCCACAATTCTTCTAGATTTTTTTGGAAGTATTTCAAAGTGAGTTCAAGCCCCGATGGGCCCTCACTTTGGAATTCTATTCCAACTTTGAGTTCACCTCTTCCAATAAAGGACTCTTTTTGCTAGTTCATTTTATTTAAATTTAATTTATTTAATGCGAGTTTTGGGCCAGCAGATGGCGGTGCTCCAGGGAAAGGGGGTGGATGCGCCAGGCTCCTTTTTTGGGGAGGTCTTACCCAAGTTGGTGGAGCCAAAGTGGCCCGATGCAACAGAGGCCAGTTGGTTGCACCTCAGCCCATTGACCCCATGAGCAGATAGAGGTTTTGGGAGGGACCTGTGACTGGGGTCCAAGGTGACAGAGGCCAGTGTACCGCACCTCAGCATGGTTTGGCCAGTAAGGCTGTTCAATTGGCCAGGACCAATTGGAGTTGGTACGGCCATATTTGGGGGTGAGTGGTGTAGGGCCAGTGGCAGACTGGGCCTTGGGAGCCCAGTCTTGACATCCAGTACCCACACTCTCCTCGGCAGAACTGTTACAAGGAATCAGTGAAATCTGCACCAAGATCGCCAAAATGAAATTAATTGGAACTAATTTGAGTGGCAATCAGCCCAATGCTCAAATCTTTATTTATATGAGGATGGTAGACAAGGGGACAGACACATCCAATATGTAGGGAAGAGGAAAACGGGAGACAGAAAAGGAAAAAGAGCGCAAAACAAAGGAAATCAAAAATACGACTTGGCACACTTGGGTGTGGCTGGGGGGCCACAGGTGGTGGGTGACTAGACCTTGAGTGGCATGGCAGCTCAGGGGATAGTAGGGTGTACCGCCTATGAAGACTGTGAGTTTTTAATGTCATAGTGAAGGAACCAGATTGGAATCCAGTTGCCCATCCATTTCTTCCATTTGTGTTGAAGTGAGCCAAACAGCCAGGCTTGGAAGTGGTCGGCAAAATGGCTGTAGAACCTGATGATGGCTTGGTTGAAATTGTGGAGGATCCCGTTGAAGGCGTCGAGGGTAATTGTGTGAATGAACCATATTGCAATGCTCACAATTAGAGCCCTTAGTGTCTGGGGGATAGGCGAGGCCATGTTGAGTGCCAGGATATTGCGGGATAGTCAGAATTCTTTTGTAGGTGATTGTTGAATCAAGTGCATCACGTTGGCCCAGATATGTGCGGATGGCGGGCACTCTTTCAGGCGGTGTGCTATTGTGTTGGGTCCGCTACGGATGGCGCCTGTCTTGAACATTGAGAAAGTATGGTCAGCTGTTCTAAACGTATGGCGCATGTATCACCACACTGTGGAGCACACTTGTGGGGACAAGAGGGGGCAGGTGACGAGGTCCCACACCTGCTTTTGGGTGCGCAAGTCATAGGGGACGTCTTGGTAATCTAGGTAGTCAATCCGGGAAATAGGAAAGTGTGGTAGTGGGGCAGGCGCGTTAGACACTGTTTGTCCCCCGTGGAGTTGCACATAACCAGTTTGAGGGTGAATGTCTTCAGATTGCTGTGCATAGGAGAAACTTCAATCCCCTTGTCTTAGGTTGTACAGGATGCGTTTGAAATACTGATTAGTGTTGTGCGGTCCAGTGGCGGTTGGATTTGTTGCAAGGTACTTCATCAGAGTTGCAGGGTTGGAGGGGGACCTCAGATGTAGTGCCCTTGCGAAATTGGTTTGGGCTGCCTTAGCCCAGTGGGGGGATGGTGGGTTGGGTGACGTTGTGAGAGCTACCCATGAGCCTAGGATTTGCGTTGCTCTTTCCGTGAAGTTGAGCAGCCCCATCCCACTTTTCTTCCGTGGGCCGTACATGGTCTCCAGCCTGACAGGTGAGCGGTATCCAGACCATAACCAGTTCTTCAGGAGCTTGTAGACTGCGTTGGTAAAGTTGGCGGAAAAGGGAATCGCGTGGGCAGCAAACCATAACTTTGACAAGATCAGGGAGTTGGCTAACACAACTCTTCCGGTTAAAGTAGCTTTACTCCTCCGCATAAATATCATTCTTTTTGTGATGTTATCCAAAATGTTGGTTTCGATGGTGTCAAGTGCATATCCACTGGCTTTGAGCCATATGCCCAGATGACGGACTGGGTTGGTGGCGGGGTGGTGTGTAAAGGGTAAGCACAATGGTTTTACTGGCTTGGATCGTTGTTGTGTGGTTGGATGTGTGTTTTGTTGGTTTGTGTGGTGGTGAGAGGGTGGGGCCCAGTTCAAACTGAATTTTCCCATTACAATTACCTCTGTTTTCTGTTTGTTCATCATGGCGTTACTTACTGACTCATACTGGTGAATAATGCG
>JAKSZP010015154.1:0-39658 GCA_022478985.1 Massospora cicadina
ACGGTGTAATTCCTCTCATTGGCTGAGAGTGTCCAGCTCACATATGCCACTGGATGTTCGCCCCCAAGTTCGTTTACTTGGCTCAGTATAGCGCTGATCGCCGTCAACAAAGCATTGGTTTGAATAATAAACTCTCGATCAAAAACAGATATTTCAGAATTGGTGAATATATTAAATACTGGTGTAACTCATCAAAGGAGTCCTGTGCCTCTTTATTCCATATGAACCCTTTTTTGGATACTTTAAGAAATGGATTAATGGATTGGCTATTTGGTTGAAGTCCTGAAAGAATCTTCTATAGTATCCAGCTATCCCAAGGAACACTTGGATGTCTTGGACACTCTTGGTGAAGCCATATGCTCTATAGCTGCTAACTTCTGGGTTTGCGGCTGCAATCCACTGAAGTTGATTACAGATTCCAGATAATCCAACTCTTTCCTAAAGAAGTGGCACTTCCTTGGCTTGATCTTCAGGTTAGCTGCGGACAGTCTCTTAAATACTTCTTCCAAGTGGTGTAGGTCATCAGTAAACGTCTTACTGAACACGTTTATATTGTCCAGATATACCAAAGATGTAACCAACTTCAAGTCGCAGAAAATCACATCCATGGCCCTCTGAAACTTTGCAGGCGCATTGCATAAACCCTGGGGCATCCTCATTGGTTGGTATAGCCCCTGCGCGGTAATAATTGCGCATTTTTCCTGGTCCTCCTTTGGCAAGTTAATCTGCCAATATCCTGAGATCAGATCCATTGCAGAGAAATGCTTCGCTTTTCCTAAATGACCTAGTGCATTATCAATCCTCAGTAGGGGATATTAATCATTATTCATAATTTTATTCAGCCTTTGGTAGTCAATCACCGCCTGGTTGGATCCATCCTTTTTCTTCACGATCAGAATCAGACTCGCCAGGGACTTGATGATGGAACTAGAAGCCTATGCTTCACTAATTTGCTGATTTCATTCTCTACTACTGCTTTGGTGGCTTTTGATCATCGTATCAGTTTCATCCTGATCAGTAAATTTTCCCTGGTGTCAGCCTTGTGGATCACGTCTTGTGCGCATCCCAAATCATGGTCATCCTGAGCGAACACTTCCCAAAACTGTTCAAACAGTTTGAGCACCTCCTATTTTTTAGTACTAGATGGTTTGAGCACCTCCTATTGTTGGCCTTCAGACAGATCAGCGAGCTGCTCTCAATCAACCAATAAGTTGATGCTTTTTGTTACCCTATCCAGTAATCCCATTTTGTCAAGAGTACCAAAATCGTGGAATCTTCTCAATTCAGCCATTGGGATCAGATGAACAAATGAGATGATCTGATTCCTCTTGATCTTTACCAGTTTTTCAATCAAATTCGCCAGAAGAACTCAAAGTTCCCCATGGCTTGAAATTATTATCCCAGGAGCCACCCATGGTTCCGCTCTGGACTTCTTCCAGGGGCTTCTGACCTCCCCATAAAACAGCTCAGGAATCTCCAATGTCAACCCCGTGTTATCTATCACCTGCAATCCTGGCAGTATGGTCCTCTCATTCTTGATCCTCAAAGAATTCCCTGGTTCTCTAGGATTTCCGCCAGCATTTCGCATCACGTTCTAACAACTACTTAGTACCAAATTGGAAAAATGATGTCATTGTATATTAGATTAATGAAGTTGTTTCTCTAATTTAGTGGAGCTTCACCATTCTTCTGATATACCAATGATAACATTTGACCCAATGTGGTCAATTAAAATCCTCAAAGTTACATATAACTCCATATTTTTGTAGAAATTCCGTTCCAACATGAATGTCATAGTTTTGGTTTCGCCAAAACTATTGATGGTGCAGATACCACCAACGACCTTTATCATAGTTGCAACGCACTATATGCTCCACAGGAGATTGTGGTGTTTGGCCCAGCTGTCCCATATTCTTTCTTGTGTTCCAAGTCCAGCGAGATCTTCATCCTCTTTGCCAGCTTGGTTGAGACAATATTGATGGGTGCTCCATCATCAACAATCGCCCTCACCTGCACTTGATTCACTTGTATGTCTATATATGTACACTCAGAGTATTGTAGTATAGTGTTTACTGAGTGATTAGTAACGTTATTAATCAAATCTAGGGTGTAGATAATTTGCACCGATAAATCAAGAAGTGATTCCTTTATTGCGCTGAGGGGGATAGACAAATTGGCCTCATTTAAACGTACATCAGATAATTCTTCAAGATTCTTGGCAGTTTGAATCTTGTCCGCCAGTTGTTGGGCGTATGGCTGGGCAACTTCCTTAATTATCTCAGGGTTGATTCTCTTTGCCTCAGCTCTGGTCACGGCATTTACATCCAAATTGACTACTTGATATAGCTGATCCTGTTCATCATCTACGAACAGATTGCTGATATCAATTTTTTTATTCATAAAGTTGGGTGGAACAGGTTTTCCACAGTTCTAGACTGTTCCCCATCTAGGCCACGGGCCCTTTTCCTGAATCCTTGGTAGCTGCTGACTCTTTGGCCTTGACCACGTTGATCTGATCCTTTGGCTTCTTACAGTGGGTGGCAAAATGTCCTTTCCCACCACATTGATAGCAGACCTTATCCTTCTTGTTTAACCGTCTGAATTCTTTCGGCTTATTCTTTGCATAGTAAAATTGGTTGCTTCTTTAGCTCATTCATTTTCCTTTGTGGGATTCAGATTTCGTACCAGATTAAACTTAAAGCTTCTATTTGGGTCATCAAATGTCATTCCCAAAATCTTCAATTTGTCTACCATTTGCAAGATAGTTATCTCCGTTGCAAACATGGAAGACATCATGCGATGCAAATTTTGATAGGGCCAAAGGGCCGCTTGCAAGGCGATTCTAGCATCGAAGTTGTCTAATACTTTTGCTCTATCCAGGATCTGTGACTCCTGGTAAAACTGATCTGCGAAGCTTATTAGAGACTCATCTTTATGGAACTGGATTCCCATTTATCCTGTTTGTGCTTTGACATGTGTGTCAGACTCCGGAACTCTTTCATGATGGCCACTTTTGCCTCAGCATATGACCAGCTGTCCCCTTTCAGGTGAGGTAACACTAATTTCTGACAGTCAGTGTCTAGGAAAATCATGACCGTCAACGCCTTTTGACGATCCCATAGCCATTCATAGTCATATTAGACAGTCAGAAAAATTCTGGGGCGTTATCCTGATGGAACGTTGGCAATTTTTGTGTTGCCCTAAATTTCCTCCGAGTTATTTCTGGCTGATTCTCTTGGTTCAGCTACTTGGCTAACTTGAGGAGTGACTTCAGGCGTCATCTCTGAAATGGCATCAAAAGCGGTCAGCATGTTCCTTAAGGTATTTGACTTCCCAAGTATCATGTGAGTACTTCTTTCTTTGGAATTTCTTGCCATATTGGGCTCACAAGCACATTTGTGAGCTTTAAGTTCAACTTTTGTTTAGTTAATCTTTCTATATCCACACCAAAATTTCTAAAATGAATGTGATCCACCTCTCGCTCTGTTTTCAGGAATAGGACCTATCGGACAAGGTCTCCCTCTTTCCTCTTTATGAGTTTACTTTCCCAAGTAACTCGTTCCAAAAGCTTACAACGTTCTCTATTCCTTCCTCCACCTTGGAGACTTGTTCTTCCAAGGCTGCGAACTCCTGATGGTCTGCTGAGTTTAAGGCATTCTGGTTTACAGCAGCTAACATGGTCCACAGTTTGCGCTGCTCATCTTTGTACAACATTCTTATAGATTTTTCCACTCAATTACCCCTGTAGTGAGCGCCAACTTGTAAAAATTTACTTAAGTTGGGTTATTATTGGCAACAACCCTAGTAACCTTTTTACTGCACAGGTTCAGTTTCCTCATGCACTTAGTCACGTTGTATAGTAGAATGAATTATTAATCAATAATAGTATGGAGACTATTATCCATATCTGAGTATAAATTATATTTCAGCCCAATGATCAGCCATTATTCTCAATTTAATACTCGTGATGTCATACTTGTAGGAAGTTTTTCCCTTGCTCTTTTCCACCCAATCTTTGCTGAGTTATCCTGATGACTGTCATGTGCACATGACATAATTGTGGGGACCAACATCAAGCACAAGGCTGGCTGCCAGGAGGCCCAGAAAGTGAAGCTTCAGGCCCTCCCTGACCTAAGGCACACCCTGGACCAATGCTTGGTTTAGGAAAAATATGCCCAGGTTGGTACTAGTGAGGTGCCAAGCGCCCAGCCCCTGACGTTGAGCCAGGCTTTAAAACAAACGATATATTGAATGAACGCAGACGGTTTGATTCAGTTTGTTGAGGAGTGGGGTTTTAAAACCCATTCCATTTTCGAAATAATGCGCTTGGGTCAAAGTTAACTTCAATTAATCTTTTGAGTGAAGTCAGTATTGGCCTATTGAACCAACTTGGATGGAAGTGTCGCCCTATTGGTGAGTTGGTGCTTGGACCACTGCGGCATAATCCCTATTCCCCCATTTGAGCTTAAATCTGTTTTCCCCGAACAATATTCCTTGTTGGTCAACTTTCCAATAAACTTTTTCCCCATAATATGCTATTTTGAATTTTACATGATATTCGAAATGCTCCTGTGCGTGTACCTCTTCAAGGAGGTCTCACGTTCCATTACCCTTACCATTGCAAGACCTTGCAGCTCTCCCCTCATGCACCGTTTGTTTACCCAGGTTCCCTCTAACCTGTGTCGCTTATCCCCTGTTGATATATGCTCTGCGTCATTTTTACTGGGGTTTTTCTTATAAAATTCGCAATTTTATGCCTAAGTGGTTATTGCTCCAGCACCCTCTTCTGGGCTCTAATCACTCTGGCACTAGCAGCTAGTTCCCTGTCGTTGGCCTGGTGCACCGCGCACTGCCACACTGGGAACAGGAGAGTTATAGACAATCTCCTTACATTAGTCGACCAACCCATTTAACTTATGTGAACAAACTTATTCTATGTGGAACTTTTCCTAAGTGGAAACATTGGCCATCAGCTGTGAGCCCCAGCTGTCATTAGCCGCACTGCTGTTTCCTCTTTTTCCCAAAGGTTGGAGCAACTTGTGTTATTTTGGTTGCCTCCAGCTGGAAAGTATCCACCCTTCATGTTTGTACCTGGTGGATTTGGACACTTCAATGTCCAAAAGTCATGCTTCCCTTACTTTCCGCTGAATTTATTTAAATTCCCTTGTGAGAAACAAGTTTCCTTTCGCCGTCACGTTCAGACATTTCAGCGGAATTGGCACAGATGGGCCTGGGGTTGTTGGCCTTGGATAACATTGGGCATTCCATTGCAAATTAAAGGATAGGGTCGTTCACATCAGAAAACGCGTTTTATAACAGAAACCTGGTCTCTACCTCTGAACCATTTATTTGTTCATATGGCCTTGATGAGGACCCTATTACAGTATATCAGATTATCCCTAAGAACCGAGGTTGACCTCTACCATGATTCGGCGCACTCAGGAAGTGGAGAAGGATCTTCGTTTGAGATATGATCATGTATATGCACCTGCAAAAGGCATGGTAGGGATGTGGCCTCAGTATTAAAAGTGGCCAACTATTCCTCCCCTTTTTTGATTCCAAAAAAAATTCTGTTTGCGTGCTTGAGCCAGAGGAAGATATGTTTGGTAAAGTGTTGTCATTGTCTTCCATAAATAAAGACCATTTTGGGTATATTCTACTGACTGCCACCCTCTCCTTTCCTTTAGGGAAGCTTGCCACTACTATTTTGGTGGATACTGGCGCCTTTGGAAACTATATGGACCAGTACTTAGCTGATTACCTTGGGCTGAGTTACTTACCAGGTGATGTGGTTAGGGGAGGGGCGTCTCAAGGTATTCTCACTCTGAAGATCATTGAGACAGTGGACTATCAGGTGGGCAAGTACCACTTGTCTGATCACTCCAGTGCGATCAAAAACCTCCTGTTCCCTATTATTTTGGGTGTGGAGTGGTGGTGGATGTTTGACGTAAGAACTAACCTGAAAGAAAATACCTTTTCCCTTCATAAGGAAGAATGGTCGCACATTCATTGTGCCTTTGTTGGAAGAAAATGCCCCAGGCAAATTGCCCCATTGGCCCACCGTCTCCCTTGTCGCCTTGCCTCAATGCAGAAGCCCTCAGTGAAAATTCCTATACCTTCTTTCTTGGAGGGTTTGGAATCCTCTTTTGATGAAGCATCTGCCAACGCACTCCCTGAGCACTCTGAGTTTGATTGTGACTTCAAGCTTACGGTGGATCTGGTGCATATCTCTTCCCATATCTACCCATTGACTGTCCGGGAGGAGTAGGCGTTGGATGTGTGAGTAAAAGAACAGTTAGCCAAGGGTGCGATTTTTCAGTGTACCTCCCTGTATGCTCCCCCTACTCTTCGTGGAGAAGTCTGATGGTACCTTACGCCCCTGCGTAGACTATGGTAACCTTAACAACGTTACTGTACCAGACATCCATCCCATCCCTTTGATTTCCCATATTGCACGCTATGTGGAAAAGGCGAAGGTCTTCTCCAAGCTGTATTTCCTCAACGCGTTCAATCAGATCCGGATTAAAAGGTACAAGAGTGGTTGACTGCATTCCATACCAGAAAAGGGATCTTCCAGTTTCAGGTCATGCCCTTTGGGCTTAAGAATGCCCCTGCTATCTTTCAACGCCGCATTGATGCAGCGTTGGGGGCCTGTTAGGTGTATGCGCGGTCGCCTACATGGAAGATATCCTGGTCTTTTCCCCTGATCATGAGTCCCATAAAGTTCACCTTCGGCAAGTGGTGGAGTAGTTAAAGTCAGCCAGCCTTACGTTGAAAATATCAAAGTGTGAGTTCTCTAAGTCCCAGGTCATATTTATGGGCAGCGTCGTGTTTGACCAAGGACACATGATAACTCCAGACAAGGAGAAGGCGATTTGTGAGTGGCCTACCCCCACCTCAGTTAAGGAATTAAGGAGCTTTTTAGGGACGTGCACTTTCCTCAAGAAGTTCACTCCCAATATTTCTGAGGTGGCAGCTCCCCTATACAAGGCTAGCGGTGCCAAGGTGCTTCAGTGGTCCCCCACTTGGGAGGATGCTTTCCAAGCAGTAAAGTGCACCTTGTTGTCCACATCTGTTCTTCACCATGAAAACCTTCAAAGGAGTTTATTGTGTTGACTGATGCCTCCAACTTCGCCATAGCAGCCGCCTTGTTACAAGTAAACGAAGATGGGATAGAGCATCCAGTGGGATTTTTTCTAGGAAAATGTCATTGCCAGAGTTAAATTACGCCATCTACGACAACGAGTTACTAGCAGTGGTGGAGGCGCTGACATATTGGCGTCACCAATTTCATGGCTCTACCCAACCATTCTGCATACATACAGACCACCGTGCCTTGCTGTACTACCGCGCTCCTCATGTCCTAACCCCACGGCAGACCCGTTGGCATGAGACCCTTGCCCAATTTGCATTCATGTATGATTTTACCAAGGGCAAGGATAATGGTTTGGCGGATGCTTTGAGTCGCAACCCTGCTTTGGCGCCTGATCCCAAGGAGGTGGAAGTTCACAACAAACAGGTGATGATTCCTCCAAGTAAAATTCTGCCTCAACGACCATCTCCTCTGGCCAACGTACCAGCGCTTGCACCTCTGGATAACGAAAAGGAATATGGTATGTTTAGAAAGGTTGTCCTCTCTCAGCCGCTGGAGGGCGAATATGCCTTTGGTACTTTCAAAGAGTGCTTCAAATCAAGAGAATTTATCCATGGACTATCACGTAAAGGATGAGATGGTGTGGTTCCAGGGACGCCTTTGGGTACCTACTGGACCACTGCGCCTGGATATCATTCGGGACCATCAT
The DNA here is from genome assembly GCA_022478985.1 of Massospora cicadina. NCBI lineage: Eukaryota > Fungi > Entomophthoromycota > Entomophthoromycetes > Entomophthorales > Entomophthoraceae > Massospora > Massospora cicadina. The sequence goes on from JAKSZP010015154.1 coordinate 7,803, forward strand.
TATGGAATCACCATTGGTCATCCGGGGATAGCAAAGGCCTTGGAGCTGATACATCACACATACAATTGTAAGGGCTTGCCAGCTCAGGTGGGCCAGTATTGGAAGGAGTGCCTGGTATGCAACCAGATGAAACCAAATCGTCAACCTTTAGCAGGGTTGTTGGTACCAGTCCAAAAGTCTGATGGGCCCTGGACCTCCATCTCAGCTATTTTCATTGTGGAATTACCAGTCTTGGATGGTTATGATGCCATCATGGTAGTGGTGGACCGGTTCACGAAGTTTGCCCACTTTATTCCTTGAAGAACCACCATAACCGCAGCTGAGATGGCTAGGATTTTCACCATCCATGTTTTTGCGCTCCTTGGGGTCCTTAAGAAATTATCAGCGACAGGGGCCCAAAGTCTACCTCCATGTTTTGGGAAGAGTTGTGTAAAACTCTTTAGATTCGCTCTTTGCCATTCAACTGCCTATCATCCCCAATCAGATGGGCAGACTGAAAGAGTGAACCAGTGCTTGGAACAGTTTCTGCGGTGTTACACCACTGCAGTTCATTCAGATTGGGCTTATCACCTTCCCATGGCCCAGTTTAGCTACAACAATACCTTGTACTCTTTGATTGGCTGTTCCCCATGTTTCGCCAGCCATGGCTTTAACCCCGCCTTTAACATGGAACACAGCTGTGGGTCAAAGGTTGAAGCAGTGGTGAACTTTGCCAAGACCATCAAGAAGGTCCACCAGGGGGTTTCCACAAGATTGGAGACGGCTATGCAGGTATATAAGGAAAATGCTGATGGGAAGCGCCAAGTGGGTCCCGCATACAAGGAAGAGGATCTCATGATGCTTGATGCTCATAATATCCCAATCAAGCAGCCATGTAAGAAGCTGGGACTAAAGAGGATTGGGCCCTACCGCGTTATTAGAAAGGTGGGCCATGCCTCATACCAGCTAGATCTCCCCCTCATTCCGTATCTTCTCTGTTTTTTATGAGAGCAAACTGACGTTGTTTGAGGGCCCCCCACCAGAGACTCCTGAGGCCTATCTCGTGGATGGGGCGACAGAGTGGGCGGTGGAAGAAATAGTTGCCTCACGCCACGTTAACAGAATACTTGAATACCTATTATCCTGGAAGGGCTTTGATGCTGCCAAAAACAGTTGGGTTCCAGTGCAAGACTATGTGCATGCCCAAGTTCTGATTAACGCCTTCCACCAGCATTTTCCCCAGGTTGCTGTATTCCAACCCAAACTGACTGTTGCTGATATGAAGTTGGCCCCTGCCCACAAGAACTTTTTCATGGCGCAAGCCCCTGGGGGGGTTGAGCCCCGTCAGGAGGAGAGGGTAATGTCATGTGTACATGACATAATTGTGGGGGACCAACCCCAAGGACAAGGCTGGTTGCCAGGAGGCCCAGAAGGTGAAGCTGCAGGCCCTCCCTGACCAAGGCACACCCTAGACCAATGCTGGGTTTAGGAAAAATATGCTCAGGTTGGTACTAGTGAGGTGCCAAGCGCCCAGCCCCTGACGTTGAGCCAGGCGTTAAAACAAACGATATATTGAATGAACGCAGACGGTTTGATTTAGTTTGTTGAGGAGCGAGGTTTTGAAACCCATTCCATTTTCGAAATAATGCGCTTGGGTCAAATTTAACTTCAATTAATCTTTTGAGTGAAGTCAGTTTTGGCCTATTCAACCAACTTGGATGGAAGTGTCGCCCTATTGGTGAGTTGGTGCTTGGACCACTGCGGCATAATCCCTATTCCCCCATTTGAGCTTAAATCTGTTTTCCCAGAACAACATTCCTTGTTGGTCAACTTCCCAATAAGCCTTTTCCCCGTTTTCGCTATTTTTAATTTTATGTGATTTTTCAAATGCTCCTGTGCGCATACCTCTTCGAGGAGGTCTCACGTTCCATTACCCTTACCATTGCAAGTACCTTGCAGCTCTCCCCTCATGCATCGTTTGTTCACCCAGGTTCTCTCCAACCTGGGTCACTTAACCCCTGTTGATATGTGCACCGCGTAATTTTTACTAGGGTTTTTCTTATAAAATTCGCAATTTTATGCCTAAGTGGTTATTGCTTCAGCACCCTCTGCTGGGCTCTAATCACTCTGGCACTAACAGCTGGTTCCCTGGCGTTGGCCTGGTGCACCGTGCACTGTCATGCTGGGAACAGGAGAGTTATAGACATCCTTTTACAGTGACAGTCTCTTCAGTCCAAACACAGTTGAAAGCTATCTCCAATTGTGAAAACTTCTTCTTCTATAGATCCCTACCAGGATCTTTACTCTTTTCTCTAAGAGTCTTTCATTTATTGCACCCAGAAATAATATCCTTGAGATGGAATAGCACAATGAAAGCTAATGATAGCTTATCTATATACCAAATGGATAACTTAGAACTTAATAACTTGTTATCTGACTGCTCTTTATTATAGTGAGCCCTAGGGAATATATAGTAAATTTGGTTGTCTAACCCTCGGTTGACACCTCTTCGATAAAACAACAGCTGTTGCTGTTCAATCACCCATCCTTGTCTCAGTAGTGATGGTCTTCCCCATCCTGGCTAGGATTCCATTGTTGGACATCCTCAAGACCTAAATGGAAAGAGTCAGAAAAAGTATCCCTAACGTTTTCCTCTCAAACCAAGCGAACTAAGCATATTTGGCTAGTGACCTGCTTAGGTAATGGGACATATTACCTATTAAGGCAGGTCACTCACCCAGCAATCTATTTGCTAGTTGTAGGTGGCATCACTCGCCTCGCAACTTGCTATTAATTCCCAATCAGTCAATGATTAAAACTGACCAATTCCAAATTGGTACACTTGATAGTTAATCACTATCAGATGCCCCTATTTCTTTGGCAACTGCACCCGATGTGATCTAAGTATTCATCCAAATTGATCCCTGATTGATACAACTAGCCAAATATCCCAAAATCCCCCAAACGTAGTTACTCCAAAACTAGGGCCAACTGATTTATGATTCACTTCGCTTTTGGGATTTATCCCCTAGCGACTCCAGGTAATCTAGCAGGCTGGGAATATGGGCAAAAATCTCAACATTGATCAAACTAGCTTTGGGTATAGATTAATTGATCTGAGGGGTTTGATCCGCAATCCAAATTAATATTGATGGTATGATCCAACTTACCTGACTCGTTGGGGGGTATAAGGTTCCTTAGGTGAGGTTAAGCAATTTCTGACATATCAGGATTGTTGAATCTCGGCGATTTTTACATATCCATTGAAGTTTTTTTGCACAGGGTTTCGCTTATTGAAAAATTGGAATGGACAATATGATGATCGGCTGTTCCTTGATACACTTGTAAACAATTAATATATAATAAAATGGGAGCAAATTCCCTCAAACACTTCTTTATTTTAATATAATAAATCAGCGGATCTTTCTATAGTATGCTCCCTCTTTCTCTTATCTTCCTTTTTTCTATTCTTAAAAAACCCTCTTCTTCCAGTCCCCTTGTTTCACTGATATCCCAGCAACCTCATTTGGTACCAACCCTTTTCACTTATTTTATTCATTTTGCTGTATTCTCATTGGTTTTGGCTTGTTGTTCTTCAATTCTTTATTGCCCTGTGTCAAGGTGATCCAATTTATCTCTTGTCAAATGTTGACATCGCCTTATCACCTTATTTTGATGGCAATTCAATATGACCCAATATAACCCATTATCACCTCATCCTAAGGCAATCAATTACTTAAAGCTCTGAAACATTATTGGAAAATTCTGTCCATTGAACCTTTGGCAAAATTCCTCCATTGATTCGCTTTGTCATAATGGTGGCTTGTTGTCCAGTCATATAGATTTGCAATATTACCCCCCCTTTGAATGGACGATAAGCTGTATGTCTCTTTTTTACTTCAATGCCATGTGAACCATCATGCACTATTACCCATGAGTCTGTGAGTTCACTAATTTTCTACCATCTGTGTCTTGGTGCGGAGTTAGACGACTCAGGCCACATCCCTCTTACCTGGTTTCCTTTTCCCCCAGCTGATGAGGAGGAGGCTGACGTGGACCTTACAACCGTGCTTACCCATTAAGAGATTCTTCCCAAATTCAACAGTCATTTGGCTTCCTGGAGCGCCCCCTTTGGGGACATAGTGGCCCAGCTATGCTGGGGGGGGAGCAGACTCAAGGGCCTTCATATAATGAAGTGGCCCAGCTCTTGGCGAGCAGCTTTAGTCACATAGTGCTTCTGTCTCCTGTCAAGCCCCATCCAGTTGCTCTGTTAATTCAGCAGATGTTGTGCTTTGTGAAGTGGGTGATAGCCTGCTGGTTGGGGTCCTTTTCCCCACACTCCTACCCACTTCTGGTCCCTGGGGTAAACTTCTGCAACAAACAGTTAGCTTGCCTTCGCTTTGGGGTCACTTCAGCGTTCACCACTTCAGCGCTGACAATCAATTTCAGTACCTTCCCATCATGGCGCTCTTAGGTAATTGAATTTTGAATCCTGAAACTGCTTTAGGTTCAGGAATAGTGCAGCACAAGACAGCCCTTGATTGGGACTAGCAAGCGGCATTCACTGCAACTGCTCCTTTTCTGATAGCATATCCAAGCATGGAGGACTTCCTTGGAGATTGCCTGGTGCTGGGTGCAGGCTTTTCCCCTCAAGCCAGCACTCACCTGCTTACTCGCCAGCCCTTATGACTCCAGCCCCCTCTGTTGGCGTACTTGTTGATTTTCCAGGATCATCAACGCATGTGGTTGCAAGCTGCTCCTCGTGGGGCAAGAATGGTTTCAACCTGATAAACCAGCTGAGCTCTCACCACCTCGCCTGTTACCCTGGAACCACAGTCCATCTTCCTCTTCTAGTCCCATTGCACCGGCCTCCCCTCTTCAGAATAGTGCAGTGGCCCCAGAGCGGACATCAGCCCCATGCTCTCACCTCAGCAGCCTTTGCCTCCACCCCCAACCCCAGACGAGCCCTTAGAAACTATGGCACACTTGAAGCAGAAGAAGAAACAAAGTTCTGTCAATCAAAACAAAAGGAACACCGCAAGAAGCCAAAAAAACAGGAAGGTGAAGACAGCGAAGCGAAAGACCTCAAGTAACAACCCCAATTAAAAGTAATTAAACTCACATCTGGTATTCCACAAATAAGTTTCTCTTTTGCAAATGCACATATAAATATAATATTTTTTATTTAATTATTTTAAATATTTATTTTCTTTTTTAGAGGGGCTATATTACTGCTTATATGCCCAAAGGAATTTTGCGTGCACCCAATTTATAATTCAACCGTTCACAGGATCCTTGATAGTATAAGCATCAAACTCTGTTTTTTCTAATTATCTCAAATAGCCCAATCCAAATATTCGTGAGCTTGTGCTTCCGCCCAAAACCATGCTGATTGTGGAATAGCACCATATCTAACTCTAAACTGCACTAGGCCGCTTCACCATACCTGATCAGCAGCCTGGTTTTTGATTTTATTGCTAAGCTGAATGAGTATACTTCATTTTGTAACTTAATCTGCATATTCGAAAGGGTGGTTATATGTCATTGCGGATCCATTATGCCAGTGTCCTCTACACAGGCATATAGCAGCGCAGGCAGAGCAGGGTGCCGTCCATAAAGCAATTGGAAGGGGCTTATTCCTGTGGCAGAATGGTAACTTATATTATAGGTGAACACCGCGGTAGAAAGAAGGGTACTTCAATCGGAGGGTCTATCTAAAACCAACTTCTGTAGTGTATTCACCAGAGTCCCATTAAACCGTTCAACCATTCCGTTGGGCTCAGGGTGATATTGGGTCATTAGGACCCTGCGGATGGCCATCAAATCGTTGATGTTGGGTAAAATGTGAGTGATGAAGTTGGTTCCATTGTCAGTAAGGATAAACTGTGGGCAGCCATGATGCTGTATGATGAATTCCATTACAAACTTAGCCACAGTAACTGCCCCCAGATTTAAAATAACTCACGCCTCAACCCACCTGTCAAGTGGTCAATCGCCACCAGGATATACTTAGACCAGTTAGCTCCGGTCAGTAGAGGTCCCACAACATCAATAGAGACTTTATGCCAAGCAAAGTGAGGTTTTTCAAATGGTAAAAAGTTTTCTGGCGAAATGACTTCTTCACTTGGCACTGGTGGCAGAAAGGCAGGGTCTCAATCACATTAAATTGCATGCTTTCCCAATAATACCATGGCCTTAACAATTCAAGAGTTTTCCAGACTCCATCATGGCCAACTGCTCAGTGTGCACTCATAATAATATTTGGGCGAGTGGAAGGTCTTGGGATATCTATGGTAACGTCCCCTATACGCTAATACAATTCCTTAATCTTTGGAAACGTATTGGTCTGAAGTTCATAAAAAAAACTTGATAACTTGCGGCGGTTCATCATCGTACTTCCTGATGAGCATTCTGTCAAACATTATGTCACTTAAATCCACCATAACTGCAATTGTTGACAATTTCATAAGCAACTAGCATTTTGGTGTTTTGCTCCTGTTCAGTGAAGAATTTCAAAATCATAAGCTTGCAGCTTAAGAGCCCATTGGGCCAGTCGCCCCTCAGCTCTCTTAAATTCTGCAACCAGCGCAACAATGCATGATCTGTCATGACTTTAAACTTTATTCCATTTAATTAGACACAAAACTGTTTATATGCATAAATTACCGCTAAGCACTCTCACTTGGCTATAGTTTAATTCCGTTCATGGCAATTCAAGCTATGACTACAGTACGCCACGAGGTGCTCCTCTCCCTCATCATCCTTCTGAGACAGGACTGCCCCAACAGCATAAAGTGATGCATCCATTTGCACTATAAATTCTTTATCAAAATTAGGGTATCGCAACATGGGCGCACTAATTAATGACGTTTAAAGTATATCAAATGCGCATTGGCGCTGTTCCGTCCATTTGAAGATGGCGTCTTTTTTTAGTAGTTCAAACAGCGGACCTCTGATGCAGCTGAAATTGGGTATGAATTGTTATTAATAACCCACCATTCCTAGAAACACCTGAATGTCCCGCTTAACAACTAGCTTAGTCATCTTCTGAATAGCATCTACCTTAGCTAGTTGATGTCTTAGCCCAGTCGCATCCACCACAAACCCAAGGTACTCCAACTGATCCTTGAAGAAGTGGCATTTCCAAGGCTTGATTTTAATATTGGCCTCAGCCAGTTGGCGAAATACTTCTTCCAAATGGGTAAGGTGCTCAGTGAACGTGCAATAGAAGACATTAATATTGTCTAGATACTTAAGAACGCATGACAGCTTCAGTTCACCCAGTATGGTGTCCATTGCTCGTTGAGATGTATCTGGGGCGTTACATAGCCCTTCTAGCATGTGAGTTAGTTGGAAAAGCCCTTTTTATGTGATTATGGCGCATTTTTCTTGTTCCGCCATAAGCAACTCAATTTGCCAATACTCAGATATCAAATCCATCACAGAGAAGTAGCAGGATCCACCTAATCAATCCAGCGCATCATCAATCCATGGTAGAGGGTATGAATCTTTTTTGGTGATACTATTGAGCTTCTGGTAGTCAATTACTACGCGGTTAATGCCATTCTTCTTTTTAACAATTAGGACAGGTGAAGCCCGCGGACTCTTAGATGGTTCTAGCATTCCCTGCTCTAGCAGCTTTTCAATCTCCTTGGTGACAACTTCTTCAGCTGCTCGTGATTGGCGGATCAGTCAAGACCTGATGGGAGATGATCCCCAGTATCCAGTTGATGAACAACCCCCTAAGCGCACCCCAAATAATGATCATCAAATGCAAAAATCTCTTTATATTTTTCTAGTAAAGTTTCCGCCCGCTCCTTCTGGTCTTTTGATAACCCCATTAAATTCTCCCACGGTACATCCACCATTGCACCAAGATGCAGTTTGATGGGCAGAACAAATTCATCCAGAGAACCAAACTCATGAACATGGCTGATCTCTTCAACTGGGTTCAGATGTAAATACGCTATTATCTGATGTTGGCAGATTCATTTGGTCTGTTCTACTGATTTGCTACCAATACCTGGATTTCCCCATGGCCCAGCAGTATGATGCCTGGAGCCACGTGGGGCTCAAGCCATGATTGCTGATAAGGCCCAAAGATCTCTCCATAGAGCCCAGATGGCAATTCCACCTCTAACTTAGTGTCTACTATTACTTGATGTCCAGAGGGAATAGATATAACTCCAGCTTCTCTAAGAGGTATCCCTTGTTATTTGTATATCTGATGTGGGGAGGGCCCAAGTTTTCCCTTTTAATTGATGATAGCGCACTGGAATTACCCCGTCGCTGTAGGCAAGGTTGATCTGTCCCACATTCCCTGAGCCCTTCAGCACTCTGCTAGAGGTGAAAAAAATGGTATTCGCTGTCACAAAATGGCGAGGGTCTCTTCCATCATGTCAACTACAGCCCCATATTGTCACATAAAGGCATTCCCAATCAACAGATCATATTACTATTTGGTAATATCACCACCAGAGCCACAACAACAATGGATCCAAACCACAAGGGAAGCGCTCTATATGCTCCCTCAGAGACTGTGGTTTTGGCTCCAGCGGTACCATACACCATCTGGTGGTCTATGTTAGGTTTTAAGGACAACTTCGCCACCAATTTAGTGGAGACAAGATTAATAGGAGCGCTCATATCAATTATAGCACGTACCCAAGTTTTAGCTACCACAATTCACAATAAGTGCATTCTGAGTAAGATGAATGCTTGCTATTTACTAAGTTTACGTTCAATGATTCATGTTTTCCAAAAAAAAACTCATAATACCCACACAGATTTTAGTGTATTGTATTACAATAGCGTCCACTGGAAGGGCGACATCTACTCCTTTCAGGGACAAAGCATCTGCGAATGGTTTTAACTGGTCTGATGACTTTGGTCGAACATTTGACAATTATAAAGCTTCAGTCACTCTGAAGACTCTTTGTCCTCCATTTCTTTGACTTACTCTTGGGTCAGCACATTTACTACCACAACCAGCTGTTGGTAGAGGAATGTATCGTCATACTGACAGACTTCTGCTACAATTAACACAATAGATTAAGGTGGGACGTTTGAATTTAAGGTAGCGGAAGTAGAGAGTACCTTCTCTAATCCGCTCTGACTTTTCCTGATAGCCTTGATCCTGATGTACAGTAGGGATTTATTGATTGGGGCATTATCGTCCCATGTGTCCAGTGCAACCACAATTAAAACAACTTTCTCAATAGGGCCTATGTCTGTACTTAATATAAGTTGGTCCACTTGATAGGTGGTTATGAATAAAATTAGAGTAACCAGACCCCCATTGGCAGAATGACTGCCGCAGATCAGCGTAGTTAGGGCCAAAATGGTAGTTGGTCAGATGATGATTGGTAGTTAAGGAACAACTGTTGGACGACAAGTTGACTCCCCCTACATGATTAGGGTGGACAACAGCGACCGTGTGACTCTGTTCAGTATTGCGTGAGGGGAAGTTACAGCTAAGTGACATACAAACTGAACAAGTTTAAGAAGAGGTACATCATCCTCCAACATTGGGGCCATACCATTGTAAAATTCATGGTATGGAATCACCGCTGAGGCTTTTGCAATGCACACATCAACTTCAGATAAAACTCCTGCCCCAATCAGCATGTGAACGTCCATCATAAATCTCTCAGTAAATGTGGTGATAATCTCATTTTATTGAAACCCGATGGTTAAGAACTCAGCTTTTTGCTGCAAAATTTTTGCAGTTCTTCCAAACAACCGCAGCACCATCTCTTTAACTTTATGGTATGAAACAGAACTAGCTGAAAGGTAACAAATGACTTTATCAGCACTCCTGACATCCAAGGAGGGCATAAATAGTCTCGCCCTTTGATGATCTGAAGTTCCTTCAGTTGCAAAATCAAATTGACGAAAAAACCCATGAATATTTCATTTGCAATCAAATGGCAACAACTTATCACTGTAAACCTTCTGAAGCAACTCATCTTGCCTTTTGAGCACAGTGTCTAAAGTGAGTCTCAGTTCCTCATATGCAACGGGACCAGCATGTTGTGCAGATTCCTTATCAAAACCACCTAGATGTGACATAGCCACCGGCTGAGTTTTCATTGTATTGTTATTGGTCAATAGGCCCCTTAGTGAGCACCACTGTTGAACTCAGTGATTCCGTACATATTCATTGAAGGTTTTTTCGCACAGGGTTTTGCCCATTGAACAATTGGAACTGATGATATGACTATTGGCTATTCTTTGATGCACTTGTAAATAATTGATATATAATTAAATGGGAGTAATTTCCCTCAAACACTTCTTTATCTTAATATAATAAATCAGCGGATCTTTCTATAGTATGCTCCCTCTTTCTTCTTATCTTCCTTCTTTTCTAATCGTAAAAAACCTCTTCTTCCAGTCCCCTTCTTTCACTGGTATTCCAGAGAACTCAAAATGCCTACCCTTTTTGCTTAGTTATTCATTTCACCATATTCTCATTGGTTTCAGCTTGTTGTTCTTCAATTCTTTATTGCCCTGTGTCAAGGTGTTCCATTTTATCTCTTGTCAATTGTTGACATAGCCTTATCACCCTATTTTGAATGCAATCTATTAAGACCCATCATAACCCATTACCGCCTCATCCTAAGGCGATCATTTATTTATAGCTCTTAAATATTTTCAGTGGATTCTGCCCATTGAACCTTCAGCGGAATTCCTCCAATGATTCTTTTGGTCTTAATGGTGGCTTGTTGTCCAGTCATATAGATTTGTAACAGGGAGTAACCAGTCTATGATAGGATGAGCCCTATGGTACTTTTGGAGGCCCCTAGACAGTACCACCTCCATGCACAACACTTCTATCGTTTTCAGCCAGGTAGAGAGAATATAAAGCAGGAAGGGAATACCTTAGATGTCAAGGCTGTAATCCATTGATCATCAACCACATAAACTAGGTCATAGAGGCTAATAAGGGGAGCTACAGGAGGCTTTGTATTCTTCTTACATATAGGGATATTGCTCATGGTCCAAGAAGAGCAGCTGGACATAAAGACTTACACATATGGTCCAGTGCATCCAGAAAGCCCTAAAGGGCCTCCACTACCAGGGGGTCTTAGAAGGACATTTTTGCCAAGGGTACCATTAGTCCCTATGTTTCCATCTACACCAGTGTTGGATTTGGTGCTGTTTCATCATTTTTCTGTTTCATATGTCAGTTTTACAATAGAAAAATGAAATTACATGAAGGCATAAACCTTAAAATATAAAACTTATCATCTATGTTAGGTTGTACTATACAACAAAAATCACATTGTCGTCTCTTGTGTACTTATTGTAGCTTAGGACTTGTGAAAAACCATATTGATGGTCACAGGTAGGCTCTATAAGGCTACAGTAAACCCAGAACCCCTTCCAAGATGTCAGTCCTATTAAATTACTCTTTAAGTTTTCTAGATTCCATTGGTAAAGTAATTGGTAATTTAATAACGCTATAAAATCATGGGTCAACCTAGAATAATGTCTGTAAATGTCAGTGAGGGTACTGTAATGGCCTTGGGCACTTAGTAATTATTGAAATTTAAATAATACATTTGAGATGCTGGGAATGATTATAAGTGATAATAATAAGAACCTTTAATGTCAAGTTTATGCTTGTTTAGGGGTAAGGTATCTGATAAAGAAATGAGTATTAATAATTTCTGACTTTAATGATGAGAGAATACAATTATAGTTACTGGTTAGAAATATGCACTCTAGAGGGTTCAAGGAATCAATTGCAACTTAATAATACCGAAATTAGGGAGCAGAGGCTTTAAAATGATAAAAAGATTTACTACTAGTTTTGACTGATATAAATGTGATTTATTTAATTAAAACGAGTTTTTTAACAATTTGTATAATTATATAAATATTTTAAGAGGGCCCTTCATATTATATTTCTCTTTCGCTTTGATTACTTTATTGACCAAATTCAAATGTGTAATGTTTCTAAATGCAACAACCATTGACATTCTTCAAATTCAAATCCCAGATATAGGAAAGTTTAACGTCTGCTACCCATTGTGAGGTGGTGGTGACCGCCTCATGTTTTTTGACAGCTTCCAAAATGCAGCCATGTTGGCTCTGATAGACCCCTATTCTCTCTAGTCACTTTGTCCCCTTTGGGATATAGACAACTGCTTCACAAACCTAGGCGGTGCTTAAAGCCATTATGGTGCTCCACCACAGAGCAACCTGCACTTAGGCCTTTAGGTCAAATATGGGAATCTCTTCATTTACACAAGTTCAGACATCATTGAGATATCTCATGTAGTGTTCTTACCTTCTTTTTTATAGAACTACCCCCTTCAAGATTTACTTGATTTGGGCTTATATAGTGAAACCCAGGCCATGTCACAGCTATAATGCTGCTAATTTAAAAAAAACAATCCCATCACCACCGCTTGCACTCAGATGCCAGTGGATGTCACTCTTGTGGTTCGTTTTGCTGGCCTTTCCAACCATATCTCCCCTGAACAGTTCCACAATGATCTCATGGAAGGTTTATTACTTATAACGCTGACCCCATCTTTTAGTTTGTGATTATAACTGGCATTCAACTTGCAGGCCTTGCACATTTGCAACAATACACTCCTTTTACTAGAACATCCATCTTGCAATCCCCCATGCACACATTGAACCATTCTGTCATTAACTTCAATTCTGTGCTCATATTGAGATTAGCCACACCTTTGTTCCTTAGTGCTTCAGGTTGGACCATTTAAGATGTGAGTGCCCTTCCCTTGCTGTCACGGCGGCCTCATCCCCTCCTCCCTCTGGAGTTTGCCTCACTGTCAATAAGGCAAGGTTTTTGAATGCAATTCAATCATCCCTCAACCGCAGTGGGCTCTGCTCCTAATGTGCCATACAATCAACCACAATATTTTCAACCATTTCTGTAGAAGAATATTGCTCAGGACCCATTTATAATTGCTTTGGTTAAAAAATTTGAGGGCCAAACGCTCATACCCCAGCCAACCAGCTCCTATTTCTAATTGAGTTTAAAAATCTCAAACCCATACAAAAATTTCTCAAATGGGTGACCAATGACAGTTAACTTTTCCAGAAAACCCTAACTTTTAAAGGCCTGAATTAACACAGCCTCTAAAGGACAATCATCAGTGCTGCTTCTGCCCTTGAAAGAGCTTCTTATATTATAAACTAACAATCAACTCTCTATCAAAGTGGCTACTGCCCTCACCAACAGCCTCGTCCACTAAGCCCTTCGCATGGCTATGGAGGCACTTATAAATGGTCTTCCCTATTCTAATTTCTGGAGATTACCCTCAGGAATACCAGAAACATCAAGAGCTTGCGTTTTCCATGTGCTACAAATGCTTCAATACAGCTAAACTGTCATTTTTAGACCCTCACTACCCCAAACATGTCAAAAGATTAAAAGCATTTTAATTTTTGCCAGAGCTGATCAGAATATGCCAATTTTCAGCTTGGCCAGTACATTGAGGCTCTTCTCACTGCGTGCCTCATTAGTAAATAAGATGATAATTTTTACCTTCTACCCCACTCCTCTGATTTCCCCACCCCCATTCTGTCCAGTACCACATGTAACCTCAGGTCTGGTATCGAATAGAAATCCCCCACCCCCTTTTCCATCCAATATGGCTTCTTAGGCTACCCGCCAAAGTGCTATATTGAGAATTTTTAACTTTTGTTTTTTAGGCACCCACAAAGAAAAACGCATGGCTTCCTCTATTAGGGTGTTCATCACTAGTACTAGAAAAATGAGGGGGTTTTAGATGGTATGGTAAAAACAAAAAATTTTACAATTAGTATCCCCAGTTAGGCCAGGTAAAATTCTGGGTCTCTCAAAGGTAAAGTGTTAATACAAGTCTTGATGAGTTTTAGCTCATAATTTATAATATATTAAACCTATAAAAGCTTATTGTAAACCTCATTAATAAAGTATTGGTGCTCTGTTAATTGCACTTTAAGGTTTCAGTTATTAAAAAATGACTTATTTACAAAAAATAGGGTTACTCCTACATCAAGTTTGGCTCAATTGAGTCCTTGCTAAATATAACTTCCTTCAATTGTCAATAGTTGCTTAGTAACTGTTGGATAATTCAAAAGCTGCTTGTCAGAATTTAAAGATGGATTATTCAAATAAACCTAGAAAACAGAGTGATACTTGGTACTAAACTCCCAAGAGTTGTACCATTTGGTAATATTAGGGCAAACTAATTGATAAAGATATCACTTGGTTAGTCAGATGCTTGCAGAGAACATTGGAGATCTTTATATGTCCTTCATTGAAAAAGATAGATAAGATGCTCTAGATTGGAAATAATGTTATCCATGTACTAAACTCCTATCTTCAGTTGAAAAATATTGTATCAAAGTTAATAATTAAATTAAATGTTCTCAATGAGGACTTTATGCATAGTAATATAAAAGGAAGCTGTAAAAATTTAAAGTAGCAAGGTTCTAAAATTGTTTTTATTTGTGAGGTGACTACCCAACTAGTATTAATATTTTCCCCACTATAGGGCTTGGATTGTTTAGAGGATATATTGTCCATTGTATGACATGTGCATGGCTTAGATGAATCTCCCTGTAGTGAGCATCACTTTTGATACTTGATGTTTAACTAAACTTATCCTAGCAAAAACTGTGCCTGAAAGGCCTGAAATCTCAGAATCCTGAAGAATATCTGGTTACCAATACAAATAGCCAATCTGATGATAAAATTGAAGGGTAACTTCTATATGTTAATAGCTAGAAGTGGTAGTATACTATAAGCCAAGTAAATATAATATACAGCTAAAAATCATAAAACGCCTTTATTTAGTTAATATGCTAAATTTATAGGCTAATAGGGAGCCTTTTTTAATAGGGGTATCATCAATTTTTATAGATAGGGTCTCAGTCATACTCTTTAGGTAGAGCTGATCAGTATTTTAGACCCTAAAGAAAGCATGTCAGAAGAACAAAGAATTTTTATATTGATTAAATCTCCCTATTAATTGCTCAATATAGTCTTTATCAATGATAGTGGCAGTGCTATAAAATTGGCGTTATTGTTGAGATACACCATAAACAATTTTGTGCAGGGTTCGCCCCAATGAGCAATTAGACCTACAATACGAGGATCGTTGCCCTTGAAACAACAGAAAAAAAACTTATTTAGTAAATATGGAGCACTTGCTCACACTATACTCTTTTTATATATAATAACTACAGAGGATCCTTGCTGTTCCGTTCACTCTAAAGTTTTAACAACGTCCTTTCTCAATTGTCTCATCTCACTTATACTGTAGCAACTTCAGATGATACCACTTTCATGGCTTAGTAATTCACTTCACCATATCTCATTGGTTCTGCCAATCTTCATTCGTCAATTTTATGATCACCTAATTTTAGGCGATTTCCCAACAGCCCAATATTGCCTCATTTTGAGGCGCTTATATAATCATACTCATATCAAACTTGACAGATCCATCCGTTTCCACCATATTGACTTAGGGCTTATTGTCTGGTCATATCAGAATTATGACATTACCCCCCCCTTTGACTGGACAATAAGGCTCTTATTGCTTATATGCCTGGAGGAACTTTGCATGAACTCAGTTGATGATCCAACCGCTCACAGGATCCGTGATAATATAAGCATCAACTCCTGTTTTTTCTATTATCTCAAACAGCCCAATCCAAATATTCATGAGCTTGTGCTTCCGCCCAAACCCATGCTGATTGTGGAATAGCACCATATCTCCATCTTTGAACTGTGCTAGGCCACTTGCCATACCTGATCAGCAGCCTGGTTTTTGATTTTCTTGACTAAGCTGATCGAGTACACTTCAGTTTGTAATTTAATCCGCGTATTAATAGGGTGGTCAAATAGCATTGCAGATCCATTCTGCCAGTGTCCTCTACACAAGCATATAGAAGTGCAGGAAGGGTGGGGTGCCATCCGTAAAGCAATTGGAATGGGTTTTTCCACATGGCAGAATGATAGCTAATGTTGTAGGCAAATACTGAAGTAGAAAGGAGGGTACTCCAATCATAGGGCCTTCCATAACCAACTTCCATGGTATGTTCACCAGGGTCCCATTGACCCATTCCATTGGACTTGGGTAATATGGGGTTGTTAATATTCCATAAATGTCCATCATTTCGTTATGCTTGGGGAGTATTTGAGAGGTAAAATTAGTGCTGTTGTTGGTAAGGATAGACTGTGGGCAGCTGTGATGATGAACGATGCATTACATTACAAAATAGGCCACATTAACTGCCCCTAATTCTCAAATAAGCTGCGCCTCAACCCACCTGGTCAAGTGATCAATCACCACCAGGATATACTTTGACAGGTTAGCTCCCATTAGCATAGGGCCAATGATATTAAGGGAAACTGTATACCAAGCAAAGTGCGGCTTCAATAACTGGTATGAGGTCTTCCAGTGGAATGGTTTTTCCACTTGGTACTGGTGACAGGAGGAGATAGTATCAAGCATATAGAAGTTCATGCATTCCCTGTGATATTGAGGCCACAACAATCAACGACTTGCGCACACCACCATGCCCAACTGCCCTATGTGCGCTCATGATAATGCTAGGCCGCATTGAGGGTCATGGAAAGTCTACCGTTGAGTTGCTAATCCGCTTGTACAACTCACCATTCTGCTGAAAAGTATTGGCTCGCATTTCATTCAACGCTTTGATGACTTGGGGCGGCTCATCATTGTACTTTCCGCTGAGCATCTTAATTTATTTGGGGAAGGTCGACCAGGGGACAAGCACTTCTGATATATTGAGGGAACTAATGAAATTTGAAAAAAAGAAATCCCAGAGAGTTCAAGGCCCCTCTTGTTGTCTCCAGGATCACCAAGTTTAGGACGATACAAAGGGGGTTATGCTGTCTTTTTATTGGATGCAGCATGTGTGAAGGAAAGGATCAGCCTTTAGGAACCATATGGGGAACCATGTGTTAAATGTTCTTTTGTTATGGGGGGTCATGTGTCCAAACAGCCATGCTTGGAAATGCTTCAATATATGGAAGTGGAAGTGATAGATAGCTTCTTGGACTGTAGGCGCTGCTCCTGTGAACGATTCCAGTACCATTGTATTTATCGTCCATAGTGCTATTGTTACTATTAACGCCTTGAGAGATGGGGGGATAGGTGAGTCCATGTTTATAGCGAACATGTTCCTTGCTAGGCTGAATGGTTGTCCCTTTTCTTGGCTGGATAGGCGCATGGCCTCTTTCCATACAGCCCTGATGTTGAGCATTGTTCTAAAAGTGGGTTAGGCTTCCATACTGACCACGTATTGTACATGAGGTGTGAGTTGCATTTGACCGTTCAGCTGTGCGGTATACTCTACTCATACACCTCCATACATGTGCTCATATCCTGGGTTGGAGTAGAGAGTGATGTGTTTATCTCCATACTCTTCTTTAAGTCTCCAGGTTGTAGGGTATGTCCATATGGTCCAGGTAATCTATCTGGCTATAGTACTTGGGTTTTTGCTTATTATATTGTCTGTGACTATTTGGTCACTAATTTCTGTATGTGAGTCAGCTTTTGCGTCCTCTTTTACTGTTTTGGCCGTTTATGTGGAACTGTCATGTCGTTCTTCTCATGGCTAGGAATATTCATTTAAAATGTGCAAGAGTGCTGTGCGGTAATGCAATTGTAGGATGGGATGCCAGATACTTGATTAATGTGTTTTTGGTGATCTGGGTTTTTTAATTGGAATGCACGTGTGAAGTTGTATCTTGCTGTTCTGGCCCAGTGTTTATCTGGAAGATCTGGGCTAGTCACCTGAACTATCCAGGTCCTAGTATATGGGACACTTGCTCTATGTTATTAGTAATCCCCATACCTCCATTCCTTCTAGAGCCATATAGGGTTTCGAGGCGTACAGGGGGGTTGTGGTTGGACCAGAGCCATTCTTGTAATAGGGCGTGAATTGTGTTGAAGAAGGATGGTGAGAAAGTGATTGCATGGGCCGTGAACCATATGATTGATAGGATCATAGAGTTGGCTACCGTGACCCTTCCTGTCAGACCTGTTTGATATCCATGTAAGGAGGCAATGCGTTTTGTTATTTTGTCTAGAAGTTAATTTTCCATCATGGAATTGGCGTATCCTCCTGCTTCCAACCATACTCCCAAGTGACGAATAGGACCAGCTTTTGGTTAATGGAAGTTTCAGTGAGTTCGTTGCTAATTTTCGCCTCCTATGCCTGGTAAGGAGTGTTGATGTTGTATTAGTTTGTTGGACCTGGGTAAATGGCATTCACTGGGTATGATATTTTCCCAGGAGTATAATTTCCGTTTTCTCAGTGTTAAGTGATGTGTTACTTATGGCCGTGTAATCTTGTATTATTTTCTCAATTATGCAAGTGTCCTGGTTGTTGGATATGCCCACCACACAATCATCAGCGAAGGCTATCATTTTGACTGGTGGTTGGCCCTTGACGTTGATTCCTTTGAGAAGTGTGTTTTTATTCCAGATTTGGGGGTCTAAGATAAAATTGTAGAGTAGAGTGCTTAAGGGGTCTCCTTGTTTAAGTCATCTCTGTGGGATGACTGCGTTGGTTGAGAAGCCTGCTCCCCACACAGCCATGGTAGCAGACTCTGTGAACAACATCACCCAGTTTATGAATCTCTTTGGGAGCTTAGATTTTGAAGGCAGGCCCTAAGATAGGTCCAGTTCACCCTGTTGCATTCCTTTTGTTGGTCTAAAAAACAAGCGCTCCAGAGGTGTTTTAACTGGCAGACATTTGCAACTTTGTGTATGTTGTCCCATATGGATCTTCTTGGAACAAATTCATATTGTGATGGGGATATCGCGTCAGTTGCAATTTCTCCTAGTCTTTTGGCCATAATTTTTGTGAAGATTTTTGTATCTGTGTTGGTTAGGGAAATTGGGCGACAGTTGGATAGGTCTAATATGTCTCCTTTTTTGAATAAAGTGACCATGTAGGCTTCTTTGCCTCCAGGTAGGAGGCATGTTTCCATAATACACTTATTCATTTAAGATAGATGAATGTTAGAAATGTTAGTAAAATATTTTATGTAAAATTCATAGGGAATCCCATCAGGTCCAAGGCATTTCCATCTTGGTGCACCGCGTACTACTTCCCATAATTCCTTGCGCAATATTAAGTTGATTAAATTTTTATTTTAAGCCACGGTGTTTATATGTGCGCTTCTAAAGAATTTTTCGATTTTTTCTGGTTTGACCAGCTCAGATTTATACAATTTCATATAAAACCTGTGAACTTTGGTTGCGACTTCTTCATGTGTTTCCACTATGGATTTGTCCAGTCAATGGACCTGCGTGCAAGCTATCATAATTTCCAGGCATGGAATCAGCGGAAAAAGTAGCTTGAGCAAGTTTCTCCATATTTTATGTTTTTGCCTTTATATTGGACTCCAACTTAGTGTTGGTGTTCAAAGATCAGGGTGTTTAGCTGAGAAGAGACCTCCACCCATTTGCAACCCCATCCAGGGCTGTATCTCATGCATGGTATGTTGTTTCTAGATGGTCAATTTCTGCCAAGGTATGCTTAATAATGGCTGAAGCTAGCTTGTATCTTCTAGACAATGTATGTCTAATTTGTTGGGTTGTTGATTTTTTGAAGTTTTCCCAGGTGGTTAGTGGGTACAAGCAAAAAGGTGTTTAAATTCCCATGTTGAGTATTTCCTACATCCAGGATTGAAATTCTGAGTCAGCTAAACTTTCTGGGTGTATTATGCACCATCTGGGTGCTTTGGTACTTGGTTCCGCCAGTTTGTACGACACTGAAACAAGACGATGGTTGGAAAATTCAATATTGTAGTTTTAAATTTTTGAATTTGGTGCCGGAAAATTATTGGTGTGAGTATTAGGTCTATCCTTGACATTGAGACAAGTGTACCATTGTGTACATGTGGGCGTGTCATGTTTTGTAGCAGGGATAACCTTTTTGGTAGCAGATCATATAGACACAGGGTGGCCTTTAGTACTTGGAAATCCACTTGCCCTTATAGTATCTCTGTTGTGTATGGCCATTGGTCCATATCTGGGTTAATCCAGCAGTTCATGTCTCCCATGATGAAAGTACTTGCTGGTAGATTTAGTTGAATAAGGGCTGTTAGAAATTCTCTTCAGTCATATGCACCATTCATGGCGTACACACTGGTTATTGTGTGCACTTGAGTGTGCCATGAGAAGGTTATGGCGAGTATGTGGCTGTCCAGGAACAAATTTTTATTGATAAGTTTAAAGTTTTGGTTCGCGTGTACTATCACACCACAGTGTTGCAACCAAAATGATATTGTTGGGAGGAGAATTTTTCACATGCCTCATCCTCTCCCTGTGGACAGTGGGTTTCCTGCACCGCCAGGAAATCCACATGTGGGTTTCATAGACTCAACTTCTTGGCCCAGGATATTAAGGCCTTGAGTCCTGCTATGTTCAGCGTCCCTATCTCTACTGAGACGCCCAATGCGCCTCAGAAGCGGTTAGCAGGGCCCCCCGGCCCTACTCCCTCACTCACATTACTTTTCAATGCACCTCTGCTGCAGAGAGCATAGCCATGAGTAGGAATTGGGGTGTATTCTGCCCCTTTTTGTCACCGCTGTTTTTACTCCTCTCTTGGCTTTGCTTGGTTTCAATTTATCATTGCGGTGCAATTGTGTTCTTTTATTTGCCGCATTATTTTCTTGCACATTTCATTGTTAACTTTTCTCCCAATTGGAGTTAAATTCCACAGATTTGGGCGGTGCACTGAACCCCAGTTTTGCTGCATTCATTTCCAGATTGGGGTACACTGAATTCAATCTGGTCAGATTGGGTGTTTGGTTTTCCGCAGGATTTGATTTGTTCATTGACTCAAGTTCATCCATGTCTTCCTGGATCTGTTCTGGAAAAATGGATGATTCCGCTTAGGCCTTTGCCTTGGCCGCGGCCAGCTTGTGAGCTTGTTTTGCCATTTTTGGTTCTTTTGGGGAAATAAGGTCAATCATTTTATATTGCCCATGTTCCCCCCAGTTGGAAACTTGTGTTGTATCCATGACATTGTAGTACTCTGAGTCATCTTCTCCCAATTCCCTTTACAGAATTCCATTTCTCACTGGCCTTCTCCTATGAGGCAAGCATGAATCTTGTGCCCAAAGGCCTGGCAGTGGTTGCATATGGGGAGGTGCGCTCTCCACTGTTGCGTAAAACAGCTGGGATTTTTCCCATCAATGGTGTAGGATGCTATGTGAGGGATTTTTGTAATATCCTCTACTACATCCTGGTTTGGGGAAATAATTGCTATTGCCTTACCAGTGCTAAGTGTCAGCATCAGCTGGATCTTAGCATCTCAAATTACTTAATTTCTCTGTAGGCTTCCAAGCCTTCTCGGAGATGTCTTTTGACTACTGTGTGCTCCAGTGTGGTCAGAAGATAATCAAAAATTGTAAAAATATCTTTGGATTCTTTCCAATGGGTGCATTTGGTTGGTATTAAATGCTGTCCATCAGGAAGGTCGAGTACTACTCTGAACTTCGCTGCTTTAATCACTTCTTCTGCGGTTTTAAACCCAAGATCTACCCAACCTTTGTGGATAGTATGGGTTGTTAAGTACATCGCATGTGGGAAAAATTTATGTTGGGCTTAGCTGAAAATCTCCCACATTGTCGGTGTTTCTACGCCCAAGAAGTCTTGTATCTCATGTTCCACCAATGACAGTGGTTGCGATTGGGATACTTCCATATAACTGCAGTATTTTACCAAAAAAGTAACAAAACCTGCAGGGGACGCCACCTCGGGTTTTTTATTTTTACTGAGATTTTCATTTGTACCTGTTCACTTGGTACATTTGGGTGGTGCAGGTCTGGGTCTGCTGCCCTTTACCACGTTCGCCCAGCTCTTTGCTTATTACTAATACTCATCTCACCTGGTATTGATTATCATACTGTGCTGTTTGAATTGAATCATATTAAAAAAAGTGATAGTAATTGAAAGGAAAAGTTCCGCTGAGCATCTTATCATATTTAATATCACTCAGATCTGCCGTAACTGCAATAGTTGGTAGTCTCAACAAGCAACAAGCATTCTGGTGTTTTGCTCCTGCTCATAGAAGGATCTTAAAGTTGTAAGCCTGTAGTTTAAGGGCCCATCGTGCTAGCTGGCCCTCAGGCTCCTTAAGGTTCTGCAGCCAGCATAACGAGCCGTGATCCATTACAACAATAAATTTTACACCATGCAAATATACCCTGAAGTGCTTGTAAGCATAAATCATTACTAATCACTCCCACTCAGTCACATTATAATTACGTTCAAGGATATTCAGGCTTTGGTTTCAGTACGCCACTGGGTGCTCCTCCCCATCATCATCTTTTTGGGACAGAACTGCCCCCACAGCGGAAAGAGATGCATCCATCTGTACAATAAATTCCTTTTCAAAATTTGGATAGCGTAGCACAGGCGCCTCAATAAATGCTGTTTGAATAGCATCAAAGGAGCGTTGACAGTGTTCCATCCAAACAAATGTGGCGTCCTTTTTTAATAACTCAAACAGTGGTCCTCCAATAACACTAAAGATAAGTATGAAGTGGCGATAGTAGCCAATCATCCCTAAAAATACTTGTATATCTCGTTTACTGCTTGGTGTAGTCATCTTCTGAATTGCCACCACCTTAGCTGGTTGGGGCCTCAGCCCTGTTGCATCAACTACAAACCTGAGGTACTCTAGCTGATCCTTGAAAAAGTGGCATTTCTGGGGTTTGATTTTGATGTTGGCCTTATACAGCTGGTGGAATACCTCTTCCAAATGGCTAAAGTGCTCAGAAAACGTGCGGGAGAAAACGTTAATATCATCAAGGTATACAAGAATACATGACATCTTCAAGTTGCCAAGGATAGTGTCCATCGCCCGTTGGAAAGTAGCTGGGGCATTACACAGCCTTTGGGGCATATGGGTCAGTTGAAAAAGCCCTTTTGACATATAATGGCGCATTTTTCTTGTTTCGCTGCAGGTAACTCAATCTGCCAAAAGCCAAATATTATATCCATTGTAAAGAAATAACAAGCTCCCCCAACTGGTCCAACACATCATCAATTCGTGGCAAAGGGTAATAGTCCTTTTTTAATACTGTTGAGCTTGTGGTAGTCTATTACTACCTGGTTAGTACTATCCTTATTTTTGACAATTAGGACAGGGAAGCCCATAAGCTCTTTGATGGTTCAAGAATTCCTTGTTTCAACAGTTTATCAATTTATGCTGTGACAACTTCTTCCGCTGCTCTAGATCGGTGGATTGGCTGAGATCTGATGGGGAATGATCCCCCAGTGTCAACTCAATGGATCACTACTCGTGCACACCCTAAATCATGGTCATCAAAAGCAAAAATCTCTTTGCATTTTTGAAATAAGGCTCCCGCTTAATTTTTCTGGTCTTCTGTTAACCCTATTAAATTTTCACGCATTACAACCGCCATTACGCCAAGCTCTGATTTAATGGGCAGACCAAATTCATCCAGTGAACCAAACTCATAAACCAGAGGACCTCTTCAACTGGGATGAAATGTAAATATGCAACTATTTGGTGTCAGCAGATTTGCATTGGTTTATCCTGAAGATTTGCTACCAGGACCTTGATATCCCCATGCCTCAGATTATAATGCTAGGGCCACGTGGGGCTCAAGCCATGATTGCTTATAGGGCCAAATGACCTCCCCATATAGCCCAGCAGGCACTTCAACCTCTAACTCAGTGCTTATGATTACTTGGTTTCCAGAGGGAATAGATATAGGGCCAGCATCTCTAAGTGTTAGCCCTTTATATTCATAAATTTGTTGAGGAAGAGCCTGGTTCTTGCTCTTTAGTCAATATAGCGAACTGAAACCACCCCATCACTATATACAAGGTTAATGTGACTCATGTGTACCGGATCCTTTGGCATTCCACTAGAAGTGAAGTAGATTGGGATCCGCTGCCCATGAATTTCATATGTCTCCGCTGTCATATCAAATACAGCCCCAAAGTGGCGCATAAAAGTAGTTCCAATTAACAGGTCATAGTTAATGTTTGGTAACACTATAGCTGGGGCTGCAATGACAATCAACCCAAACTTCAAGGGGAGTGCACTGTATGCTCCTTCAGAGACTGTGCTTTCTCCGCCTGCGGTCCCATACACCATATGAAGCTCCATGTAAGGCTTTAAGGCCAACTTTGACACCAACTTTATGGACACTATGTTGACTAGGGCATTCATATTGATTATTGCGAGAACTCAGGTTTTTGCTACAACAGTGTCACATTAAGTACACTTAGAGTAAGATGCATCTGATTTTTTTAAAACATGGACATTTGACTGATCTCTTTTTTCAAGGAAGCTCATTATACCCTTCCCCACTTTAGGGTATTCTTGTACAATACCATCCACAGGAAGGTCGCGTTTACCCCTTTTAAGAGTTGTGCATCAGCTTTTGGATCTGGTTCATATGTAGAAAGGTAATCAAACAATTGGCAAGCATAAGGATTTGGTTGCTCCTGGGAGCCTTCTTCCGCCATGTCCATGTATTGCTTTTTGTCAGCACATTTACCTCTCCAACTGACTGCTGATACAGAAAGGCGTCATCATACTGAGAAACTTCCGCTGACTGTACAGGAATAAGTTCAGGTGGGAAGTTTTGAGTCAGAATAGTGGAGGTAGAGGGTCCCATCTCTACTCCACTCTGACTTTACCCTGATTATACTGCTCCCACGGTATGTACTGGACCTGGAAATTATGCAAAACTCCTAGCCAGGTGTTCAGAGTGACCGCACAAAAATCAACTGACCCCGTAAGACCTGCATCCTTAATTGTTGTAAAATATACCACCCCAAAAGTTGGACTGGGGTCAAGCAGTGTAAACAGGCCCCTTCCAATAGGTGAACTGCTGATTGCAACTCGGTTGGAAGTGAGGATTGTAATGATAATAAGGCCAGGGAATGCCAACCAGACGCTAAACAGGCAAGGATAATTCCTCTGAATAAACAAGGCAGGCAGCGGAGGCAATTGGTTTCCTCTCTATATTGTGTGGAGGGAAGGTAGTGGATAAACGGCAAAAAAATTTGAACAAGTTTAAGCAAAGGTACGTCAACCTATAAATATGGAGCCAAGGCGTTAAAAAGCTCGCAGTATGGTTTCATAGTGGAGGTCATTGCTATGCTTATGTCACATTCTGTTAAAACTCCTGCCCAAATTAACACATGGGCTTCTGCTGGAAATTGATCAGCAAATGCAGTGAGGGTCTCATTATCGTAAAACCCTATGGTTAGAAACTCAGCATTCCGTTGTGCCATTTTTGAAATTCCTCCAAAAAACTACAGCACAGTATCCTTCACTTTTGATAGGTAATAGAACTGTTGGGAAGATAGCAAGTAACTTGGTTGGCGCTTCCAACACCCAGGGTGGACATTAAAAAATTGGCTTTACGCTGATCTGAAGTTCCTTCTGCTGCAAACTCCAATCGCTTATAGAATCCATGGATGCTTCCATCACAATCAATTAAAGCAGCTTACCAATATATCATTCTTGCAGAAACTCCTTCTTCCATTTAAGGACAGCGTTCAGGACAAGCTTGAGTTCTGCATATTCAACAGTTGCAGTGATTTTGGAATGATTTCTTGCCAAAACAAGCCTGATATGACATGACTAGTGACTGAAGAACTTTTATATGTTTATGTGATTGATCAATGGGCCTCCTGTAGTGAGCAACACTAGTATAAAATTGGTGTTATCGTTGAGATACACTGTAAAAAATTTTGCGCAGGGTTTGACCCACTGAGCAATAGGACCTATAATATGAGAATCGTTGCCCTTGAAACAATATAAAAAACCAAAAAAATAAATATGGAGCACATGCTCCAACTATATTCTTTTTATTAGATATAATAACTACAGCAGATCCTTGCTGTTCCGCTCACTCTAAACTATTAACAACCCCTTTCACAATCATCTCATCTTGCTTATATTGTAGCGACTTCAGATGATACCACTTTCATGGCTTAGTAATTCACTTCGCCATATCCCATTGGTTCTACTAATTCTTCATTTGTTAATTTTATATACACCTAATTTGAGGCAATTTCCCAACAACCCAATTTGGCCTCATTTCAAGATGCTCAAATAATCATACTTATATCATTTTAATTTATTGTGGGGAAGGCTGATCAGGGGATGGACACTTCTGAAAGTAAACACAAAAGAAAACGAAACTTAGTAACAGGGAAGGCACCCCAGAGAAGCGATGTTATCTCCTGTTGCCACCGGAAACGCCACTATGGGGAGGAGGGGAGAACGTGTAAAGGGGCTGTAACCACAATTGAACACATGTGGAGGAAGGGGTCCGAGTTGATTAACCAAACTGGGAACCAGGAGGAGACCAGCTGTTGGCGATGCGGTGGGAGGTATCCAAACATCCATGCCTGAAAGTGGTCCACCAAATGGGACCAGAATCTATTGACAGCTTCTGGGAGGTTGGGGGTGGAGCCTGCGATGGCATCCAAGACAATCATGTGGATATTCCACATGGCGATTGCGATCACCAGAGCATGGAGGGAGGGTGGAAGAGGGGATACCATGGATATAGCAAACATATCTCTTGATAGACTGAAAGGATGTGTTTGAACCTGGCCAAGCAGACGTTTGACTTCGCGCCATATCGCTTTAGAGGTAGGGCACTTCTCCAGGCGGTAGAACAGTGTTCCATACTGGCCACACATGACGCAGGATGAGTGTAAAGCGTTAGAGTGCTCAGCCATACAGTAC
Organism: Massospora cicadina; assembly: GCA_022478985.1. NCBI lineage: Eukaryota > Fungi > Entomophthoromycota > Entomophthoromycetes > Entomophthorales > Entomophthoraceae > Massospora > Massospora cicadina. The sequence goes on from JAKSZP010015154.1 coordinate 34,545, forward strand.
ACCCGCCTCAGGCAGCGCCACACATGGGAACGGATATGAGGCTGCAACAGAGGGTGGTGTGCGTATTTCCAAATAGTCTTCTGGGCTCAAGGGAATAAGGGATGTCCATCATGTCCAGGTAGTCCACCCTGGATAGGACATGGGGCCGTGTGGGGATCAAGCCATCTTGAATGGGTAGCCCCTGTACCTCCTGTGTGAACCAAGGAGAGGGGCGGCCTCTCTGGGCTGTGTTTCCACTAATACGGATTCTCCACTCAGCGCTCCGCATGGAGAGGAGGATTCGTTTGTAGTGGGTTTTAGTACCATGAGGACCTGTGGCCGATGGGTGGGAAGCCAGATTTCCATCAAATAGTGAGGGCTCGATGGATTGTTAAGGCCCAAGGCGCGGGAGAAGTTGGAGCAGTGCCGCGCGGGACCAGTGTTAGGAGGGGAGTATAGGGGCGGTGACGGCTGCAATCCAAGTGCCCAGGATCTTGGCAGCATGGGCTTTAAAGTTGAGCAGGCCCATACCACCATGACGACGAGGGCCAAACATGACTTCAAGCTGCACTGGCGGTGGGCGGCCTGACCAGAGCCACCCTTGTAGAAGGGCATACATAGATTTGAAAAAACCTGGGGAGAAGGTGATGGCGTGGGCTCCAAACCAGAATTTGGAGAGGTGCATAGAGTTGGCTAAAACAACCCTGCCAGTAAGGGAAGTAGGGTGGGCTCTGAGGGAGGCGATGCTCTTCATCACGTTGTCTATAATATGACTTTCCATTACTGCTGAGGCATACCTGCCTGCCTCCATCCACACGCCCAGATGGCGGACAGGCCCAATGGTAGGGCGTGGCACGAAGGGAAGCACAAGTGGGGCGGTGTGGGGTGAGCAGGGAAGGCGAGCACGTGTGCGAGCAGATGGACTGGGCTGGGCACTGGTCGCTGGGGCCCATCAGGTTTGATACTGACCAAGGAAGATGATTTCAATTTTGGAAGCGTTCAGTGCAGCATTACTTACCCAGGAATACTCCTGGATGAGAGCTTCAAGCGCGCGTGCATCTTGATTATTAGAGATCGGACCACACAATTATCTGCAAATGCCATCATCTTGACTGGGGCTTGGCCTGGTGCATGGACCCCAGTGAGGCGGGCATTCACATTTCGATGTAGTGGGTCAAGGCTGAAGTTATATAAGAGTGGGCTAAGGGGGTCCCCTTGGCGTAGGCCCCTTTGAGGTTGGACTACTTTCGTGAGGAAGCCAGGGCCACGCACTGCCATTGTTGCAGATTCCGTGAGCAGCATTACCCAGTTGATGAAGCGAGGGGGTAAGCGGAATTAGTGGAGGCAGGCCCTAACGTATTCTCAGTATAGTCTAAAATATGCAATCTGTTGGTCCATGAATACTAGTGCCCCAAAGGCTGTGGACTGGCATGCATTAGCCACAGAGTGCACATCGTCCCAAATCGACCTTCTGGGTATAAAACCGAATTGTTCTGGGAATATGGTGGCAGAGGCTATAATCTCTAGACGGTTAGCCATAATTTTAATTATAATTTTTGTATCCGTTTTAGTTAGAGAAATGGGGCGCCAGTTGGCTAGGTCTAGTTTATCCCCTTTCTTGAAGAGTGTGATGGTGAAGGCCTCTTGTCCTCCTGGTAGAAGGCGCGTATCCAGAAGGCTCTGGTTAAGGGAGGCAAGCAGCAGTGGGGATATATATATAAAGTACTTCTTATTGAACTCATACAGAATGCCATCAGGGCCTGGGTAATTCCAATTTGGTGCACCACGGACGGCAGACCAGAGTTCATTCGGAGTAATCAAATTCATTAACTCCAGGTATCAGGAAACGGTGCAGATGTGAGTGCTATCGAGAAATTTCGCCATTTCAGCTGGCTGAATTGAATTGGATTAGTACAACTCAGAGAAATACTTTTGTATTTCAACTGCCACTTCAGCTGGCATATCTGCAATGGAATCGTCCAACCTCCACACCTCTGTGCAGGCCACGCTCTGGTGCAGTGCAAAGAAATTTTTAAAAAAATAAGTGGAGCATGTGCCACCCTTTGTAATGTGTTTGGACCTGTACTGAACAAAAATCGATGTTTGTGTTGCCTTTCAAGCGCGTTGAGGTGGGCAGCTGCTTCTGCCCACTTCTGGCCCCAAGCAGGGCTGTAGCCCGTGGCTGGGATGTTGGACTCCAGGTGTGCCAACTCTGCCAGAGCGCGCGAGATGACAGCTGATGTAGCTCGTGAGCTTCAGGAGGTGAGGTGGTGAGCGTGGTAGATGGTATCCGCTTTGAAGGCTGACCATGTGAAAATTGGGTCCTCGCAAAATGGTGTAATAAACTCTTTTGCCAAAGTTGCTGATTCCACCCAAGTGGAAAATCCTGGCAACGTGAGTTTAAGTGAGTGGAGTTTGCACCAATGCGGAGCCCTAGCCACTGTGACGGGTAAATGGTAGGTTATCAAGACCAGCCGGTGGTTGGAGAATTTGATTTCTGATGTGTGAAAGTGGAAATATGAGATTGAAAATTCACCGGCGTGAGAATAAGGTTGATGCAGGACATGGACCTTAATTGGCCATCATTGACATGGGGGCACATCATGTTCTCAAGCAGTGGAGCTTGCCACGGCAGCGCATCTAGCAACCCAAGGGTGTCCTTTAAAATGTGAAGTTCTACATGACCCTGGGGGCGTGGGATGAGGAAGGCCAACAGTCCGTGGATGTGTTTAACCAACAGTTCATGTTGCCAACTACAAAAGGGTCAGGGGGTAACGGAAGGGATTTGACCAATGAGTAAAATTCCCAACGCTCTTGTGCACAGGTCAGGGCATAAATGTTGATGATAGCGTGCACCATGTTGGCCCATGAAAATGTGACAATGAGGACTCAGCCATCGAGGAAGGATTCAGACAATAAAAATTTAAGAAATTGTTTTTTCAAACAAGCACCCCACTGTGCTCAGACTAGAAGGATAGGGAAGGGAGGAGCATGGTTTTCCAAGTGTCCTCATAACCTTGCGGACAGTGGGACTCCTGGATGGCCAGGATGTCCATGGGTAACTTTTTTTGTAAAAAACTTAGTTTCCTAGCCTGGGATGGTGAGGCCTTGAGTCCAGCAATATTCAACATCCCTAAAGTGAAAGTTTTCCCCATCACACCTTAGGTGCGAGGGGGTGGGCACCTGGGCCCACAAGCCTCCTCTAGATCCATGGGCCTTCATGGCAGCGCGGGTGTTTGCAGCAATGCTATCAGTGGTTTTGTTAATTTTAGCAGAAAGGTTCACGTTGGCTTTTGCCTTCACTTTTTATTTCCCCAATGTTGAGCGAATTTTTTGCAGTGCAGATGAGTTCAGTGCACCAACGGTTGGGTTGAAATTTTTTTTCAAGTAGGTTGGAAACCAAGTAGGTTTCAACTAGAGCTTGGTTGCAAAGGTTGGGTGAGATTGAGTCACCCATCGGATCCTCAGATTGGGTGGCCCAATCAGCTTGGGCCTCCCAATCTGATTGGTTGAGGGATTCCCAAGTTGCTTCCACCATGAAGGTTTTAATGTCCTCCTGGCGTTGGGAGTGTGGGATAGCGGAGGTGACTTTGGCCGCTTCCTTGGCCGCAGCCCTGCAGGCCTGTTTGTCCTTCTTCCGCTCTTGAGGGGAGATAGGTTTTACCAGTAGGTAGCAGCCTTGTGCTCCCCACGGGAAAGCCTCTTTGGTGCTTGTGTTTGGTTCGTAGTGCGCCTCTCCATTGGCCATGGCCACCAAGGGGTGCTCTTGGAATGTGATGCCCTCCTTGGTGGGGCATGCGTGTGCCTTATGGCCAAACGCATCATAGTGGGTGCAGATGGGGAGTGCATTGTCTATGGTTACCTGGAAAGGGTGGGTGGTATGCCCTTCACTATTGATATATGTGGAGTGCAGGATCTGGGTTAGGTCCTTTGCAATCTCCTCGGTTGGGGTCAGAACTGCGATGGCTTTGCTGGTGCACAGGTGTGTCATCAGCATAAAGCGTTGCATCTCAAAGGATTGTATTTCGCCATATATGGTGATACCAGCTTTCAGTTGCTGCTCCAGAATGGCATGCTTGACTGTAGTGGGCAAAAAGTCAAACGTGAGAAATATTTGGTTGGATTTTGTCCATCTGGTGCACTTGGTTTCAATGACCCACTGCCTTTTGGGGAGGTCAATCACAACGCGCATCACAGCAGCTTCATCTGCTGCCTCCTTGTTTTTGAAACCAAGATCCAGTTAACCGCGTGACATGGAGTGAGGTGCGACATACACCACGGTCAGGAAAAAAGTGTGCACATCCCCTCAAAACTTTCCCACAAAGCTGTTTGTTGGATATCCAGGAACACCCAGACTCCATATTCCACCGACAAGAGTGGTTGAGAGTGCGGCGTGTTGATGTACTGGTTACATCATGCCTGCCAAGCGAAAATTTCTGGGGAAATAGTAACCGCTGGTTTTTTTTATCTAATCCGCCAGTTTCTCTGGGGCGTTTTTGAACATTGTAGGTCGCGGGCCTACAACCTGTGCCTCATACCTTACTTGCCCAACTGCTCCATGACATGGGCGCAGACTAATCTCCTCTGTGAGATTATCAAACTAAATCCAGACTTTAATTGAATAAGTTTCAAAAGTGATTGCAACGAGAGAGAAAAGCTTTATCATACTCATAAAAAACTTGGCAGATTCCATCCGTTCTGCCATATTGCCTTGGGGCTTATCATCTTTCAAATCAGAATTACGACAGGCAGTATACTTACTTATAAGTTGCCATAATCCTCCAAACTCTTGAAACTAGCATATACTAATACATATAGTCTGAGTTAGTGTTTTTATATTGATGTATTCAAAGTACTTTAAATCATTAGCCACTATAGCTTTTCCAAGGGCTTTCTTATAAATGTATTTGGCAATTCTATTGTGACTGAAAATTTATTTAAATTTACACATGGTTTATAACATACTGAACTAAAATGATTAGGTCTAAGTTAAAAATGAATCCATAAACTATCCTGATAAGGCAAAGGGTTAAAAAGGTAGATATCAATAGTTTAAAAAATACCCAATGAACAAATAAATTGTTTTAGTTTAATATATTGGTAGGTAATTATTGATAGTTTTAGTTTAGGCAAAA
>JAKSZP010015155.1:0-39575 GCA_022478985.1 Massospora cicadina
CATTGCAGTTGGTGAAATACTCTTGCAAGAACACTAAGGGATGGAGCACCCCGTGACATACTCCTCAAAAAATTTACCTCCACGGAACAATCATGGGCAATTTATGATTAAGAATTGGCTGCGGAGGCCTGGTCGCTGACCCATTGAAGATATCTTCTTCAAGGAGAAAATAATAAAATTACAGTAAGCACAGACCATAAATCCTTACTGTACTCTCATAAACCCCAAAAGCTGGCTCATCGTCAAGCACGCACATACTGGGATCTTTGTAACTTTTAATTTAAGTATAAGTTCATAAAAAGGCCACTCAATGTGCTGCCTGATATGTTAAGCCGCAACCCTGCCTTGGCTCCAGGCCCAAAAATGGACCTGTCTGAGCTCACCACAGTGGTGCCTTCCACCATGATTCTCTCTCTTGCCCCTTTTATGGTAGCATATGCTGATGTATTTCCAGAAACACCCATGTATGAACGCGTGTTAGAAGGTTAACTATGTTGACCTGAGAGAATTAAGTTGGTGAATGACCTGGAGACTAGACAGCGCAAACGGCCCTTTTAAAACTTGAAGGATTGGATAATCTTTTTTGGATAGGTTTGGGTCCCACTCACCTTACGCACAAAGATTTTTAGAGAGCCACACCCCACTTGCAGTAGGCTATCCTGGTTTAAAGTAGTGTTCTAATATAGTCAAAAGAACCTACAATTGGCCTGGGCTTTCCAAGGTTATACAGCTTAGGTAGCAAGCTGTTTTACCTGTGCTCGCTCTAAATCAGACTGCACATGGAAAAAGGGCCTTCTATTTCCTCTGCAACAAGCTTAGATCCCTAGAAGTCTGTCTCAGTGGACTTTAACGTGGAACTTCCCAAGTCTAAAGGGCTTGATGCCATATTGGTTGTTGTAGATAGTTTCACCAAGTTTGCGTTGTTTATCCCATGCAACAAAACCATAAAAGCTGCAGATACTAAAGCACTTTTCATCACTTATGTGTTCTCCATGTTTGGGCTCCCATAGAAAATGTAAAAACTATGGTTCACAATCTAAAGCCAGGTTTTAGAATGCCTTGTTGGGACTTCTTAGTATTAAAGCCTACCGCTCTACAGCATATCACCCACAATTGGATGGACAACCTGAGAGAATTAACCAAGTACAAGAACAATATTTACTTTGTTACTCCTCAGCCACCAAGGATACTTGGGCCACGGACCTTCCTCTAGAACAATTTTCCTACAACAATGCAACACACTCTTCCACTGGATTTTTCCCTTTTATTACAACTTTAGGTTAAAAACCATCATTCAAGATTGGAGCACGCCTAACCTCTGCAGTTCCCGCAGCAGAGAACTAGATTACACAGATTAAAGACACCCAAAAGCTTGTTTACCAGAACACTTTAAAAGACATTAAAGATTATAAAAAGTTCGCTAATAGAAAATGACTCCCAGGGCATAACATCTCTGTAGGCTCATTTGGTATGCTTGACGCCCGCCACTTAAATATGAAGGTTCCATATAGGAAGTTGGCTAGTAAGCGCTCTGGTACTTTTAAAGTAGAAAATGGTTTGGGTAATGGTGCATACCACATCAAACTTCCTGCCAATTCTAAACAAGACAATGTAACTCACATCTCCCAATTATCCTCATTTTAAAGGAGAGCATTCTACTAACACAGAACCTATTATTGTGAGGACACTCAAGAAGCAGAAGTGGAGGCATACTGGCCTCAAAGAAATTCAGGTCTGTTCAGTAACTGGTTGCATGGAAAGGATACCCAGCCTATGAAAATGGTTTGTTAAGTGCAAGGGACTGTGGAATTGCAAGGAGTTACTGGATGAGTTCCTTGAGTCACATCCTGAGGCCCCCTATCCACCCGAGAAAATTGTTGCCATTTTAGACATTAAACTCCCTACCAGACAAAAGAACTATGCCCTGGTTCATGTACCAGGAGAAGGGATGTTTCCTGTAAAAAAGGAGAGTATAATGTAAGTATGGAGACTCAACCTCTTAGGTTGAACCGAGACAAGTTCCCTTATAGAAGAAAGAAGGGACCTAATGCCCCGCGGAGCCCTTGGTACAATTTGAGGGACTTGGCCCATGTTTTTGATGAGCGTTGGTAACAGCATTAGCCCCAAAGAATCCTTCTAAAGCACTTTACTTGTCTTTTTCTTCCCTTAATAACAAGATAAAATGGGGTCTGTAAGGAGATAATCTGGGTAGAAGCCACCAGAAGCACTCCCACCCTCTACTAGTTTTACTCCGCCATCACTTTCTACTTTAAAATTTTGAGAAAATTGACCTCAAAACTCAGCAATGGTTCCTGAGTCAGAAAAACTAGTCTGAACAAAAAAACCTGAAATTCTGGGTAGCAGAGTGCCAATCCGAGTTAAATTTTGCTCTCAAAATTTAAAAATTATTTTAAATCTTGTCTAAATTTACTCTGGTGGAATCGAATTCTGTTGCCCCTCTGATCTGAGCAAATACGCTCAAGTTTAAATCAGTGAGGGTCCCTCCATTGTGGATCAGGGTATATTGTTGCCAGAGCTTCTATGACCTAGTGTATAAGCTAGCTGGAAACTCCCCAAGCCTAGGCTGTTTACCCATGAGTACGTCAGCCTCTCCTGCCTAAGATAACCCTTGACCCCCTTTGCTTAATCCCAGAACTTAAGATAACTGCCGCTTAGATCGGTGTATCCCCCTTTAGGTTGGGACCACATAGTGCTAAAAAAGACAACTGCCTCTGAAAGGAAGTTGTCATTTAATTTTTCTTTTTAAATAAAAATAAACTGATCAATTTAACTAAAATCTATTCCATGAACTCCACCTTGTTTTCAAGATACTTTCACTTAACCCAACAAAGTATGCCACAATTTGCGTTTTAGGACTGATGGTCATCGAGTGGGCCCTTTTGGGCTATCAATCCAGCGGCCCACCAAAAAGGTGATTGTGATGATTAAAGGATATGCCACGGGCATGCTACACCATCCTGTCATCCCTGAAGAGCTTTTGGATCCGCTGAAATCTTTGTAATATCCTGCTCCTCTTTCAGCACATGACAGATATGCTACAGGTCTGCCTCTCTCTGCTAGATATTAGAAAATTTAGACTAATTTGCCCTGCTGATCTACCGGTAGTTTGGTGCAATCTGGACAAATTGGCCCTTATCAACTAATCAAAATTTTCCATTTGGGGGTGAGAATAGACATACTTGTAACCGTAAGGCAGTAGCTAGGCACCAGATTATCTGGGCCATCTTGCCATGGGCCAATCCTGCCCAAATTGTTTTATAAAATTGATCCACCACTCTGATGACATTCCCAAACCCTTGACTCATTTAAACCCCTCAACAGGCGTGAGGCGAAGCCCAAGTCCTCCTGAACATTAAATTAAGTTGATTTGATTGATTCATGAACCCAATCAATATTCCAAAAATCTAAGATTTTAAATGATTTTCAGGATACTATAATGATGAAATTGAACCATAGAATTTGGAAACAGAGCCCAAAGGTCACCAACTGCAAAAGCATGAGGATTGGTCATCCTACTTGCCTCTCCCACCATTGGGAGATGCCCCTGCAAGACCTGCAAGCGCCCCATTGCAGTCATTTGGTTTGCCATGAGGGCCTTTGGTATGCTCTTAAATTTTTATTTCACTCACAAAAATCATAGGGTGTCACTTCTACAAGTAATCAGAAGTACTAAGCCACTGGCATTCTGGGCTTTCCATTGGGTTGTTACACACCCAGATTAGAAGCCCAGTCATACTTTAATCAGCAGGTTTCATGACAATAACTGCCTTTCATGGTGATGGATTTGAGCCAGCGATGGTCCATCACCACATTATGGCTGCCATCTTGCTTCTGAACCAACAAGAGAGGGGAGGCCCAAGGGCTACGTGATGGAACTAAAAGCCAAGTTTCAAGTAGTTATCTGAGCTCAATACCATCTGAGATTCATCAACCTTAATTTTTTGGTAGAGTTAGAACTTAATGGCGGGAGCATCCCCAGTCTCTACATGATGTAGGACACCACTCATTTTTCCAAAATCATAGGTAGAGGTTGAGAAGAGGACCGAATACTCCTCCAATGATTTTTTAACCTGACCCTGTTGCTCACTAGTGAGCTATTGACCATACTCAGGTGTTGGCTAGTTTAACTGATGGGGGCGTTTTTAACCTGAAATCCCTTATATTTCCAAAGGCGCGGACATCATTGAAGGCCTCTACAGAAAGAGGTGAGCATTAGAAGCTGGATTTTAGGGCCCACAATCCTACGTTTTTCAGTAAGGTTAGCCGCCAACACCAATAATGATCCAGTATAGGTGGGATCTAAAATTCCTGTACAGGTTAGGACCTCCTTGACCAACGGGTTATCTTTGCCTTGGATCTCCAGTAGGTACCTAGAGGGAATGTTGACATGAACCTGGGTGTCAATGATAACCTGGGACTTTAGAAGTATAGTGGTCGTCTTAGGCAAATAAATTGACATGGCTTCTTGGCCATTGACTGCAAGAGGTGCATCCATATGTGAAAATCCCTTACTTGATATTCTTATCAGTCAATTTGGGTTTCACTCTCTAATAGCAAAACCAAGCTTTGACCTCCTTTTTAGCATGGCATGAGGTTTTAAAACCATTAGAACCCGGTGTCCCAGCAGGGATAGAAAGCCCTCATCATAGTTCATTATGGAAGAATAGTCTTGGAGAAACCAAGTCCCAAAAGGATGTCATAGATCAGGTTATTTAACGTAACAGTGGGGGTATTCATAGATTGCTTCCAAAGAAAATGGGTAAGAAAGAATATGTTTAAATGGACTGAGTTCATTGCAGACCAGTCATGACATATATCATGTAATGTGGCAAGTCCAGAGAAATTTTATAAGTTTAATTAGCTTAGATGAAATGACATTAACTGAGTCCACTGTCAACAATTGCATGGACAGAGATTTTATGGACTGAAACCGCGTCATGTGTAACAAAACTCCTGAATAGTGGAGTAGTGTGAGAAGCATAGGAGAATCATAAGAAAAAGAGTAATCAGGTTCAGGTTCTTTACTATTAGTGTGTATTAGACCTCCTCTTCTGGTATGACAAATTTAGGATCATTAGAGTTCACTGATTGTTTTTTAAGGCGATACAGGGATGTCAGCATGAAGTGCCTCATCCTTCGTGCTGACAGCCCTTTTCCTGCATCCTCAGCAAGTCTTTTCCAACAAGTCTTGGCAATTTGATGGAACCCATTGCAGTAGGAGCATCAAATTCTGAGATTCTTCTGGTTTTTGACAATATGAACCTGATGGCGACTGGAGAAAATGGATGTGGTAGACTTGGAATGCAGGGTAGATGCAGGTATTTTGTCAAGCGAACCTAAATTTCCTGACTCAAGTAAAACATTCTTCTGGCTGATTATATGAATTTTGACCTCAGGATAAGATCTAACGCGGAGATGACTGATGTTATGGCGTCATCTAAGGTAATGCAGTTAGAGGTTACTAAGGGCTATGCTTAGTCATAAATTTAGCTGGAGAACTTCACAGGAATTTACTTAGTTCAGACGAATATTCATGAACGCTTGCTTTTGATTTTCCAGAATTTGGTTGCTTCCAAATTCCTGGATTAGGGCAGTACAGACTTGTTCTCACATGTGACATTCCTTTAGATGGGGAGTCATAGTCTCCCAAGTGGTGTTATTCAGACATGAGTGGATATGTTTCAACTTTTGTTGGTTAGTATCCGCTTCCATGGAACTCTCATAAATGTATAGGAAGGTGGTAATACTTTCCTAGTCAGGGTAAACGTCCCCTTAAAACTAAGCTTAAAGTTAGTAACAATAGTAGTGGAAAGGGCTGACACCAGGAATTGGTTCAGGCTCAGACATATCAGTTTCCGCATAGTTGCAAGGGTCCTGTTGATCCAGTCGTCATCTCAAACACTTGAGGTCCTCTTGAATATCATCCTAGTTTCGTAGGGAGGTAATGGTGGCTTTATGAGCAACCTGTTCCTTTAAACAAAAAATTGTCATTTAGTTAGAGAAGCAGCTAGATCTCTAGGTTACTCAAGCATATTTTAACCCCCAACAGGTTTGTTTAAGCTGGGCTTTACAATTATCATGGAGCTTGTTGAAGGCGCTGAAATTATCCGTAGCATTCACAAGGCCTCACTTGAGACCCTAGGGTCAAGAGAGACTCCGTCCGCTCAAAACTTGCGTCCTTGATCCAGATTGCATATTTGATCCTTTAAGGCAGCGAGAGCTGTTAAAACGTCCTTTTTCTGAGAATTGTCAGGGTTGCCAGGAGTAGTCATCATGGGACTAAAAGGTCCTTTAGGCCCACGGGGACCTTCAAGGCCTTCAGGACCTTCCTTCCCCTAGGGCCCTCAGGCCCTTAACTCCTGGAGGCAGTGTTGCGAGAGGATAACTCCTGGTAGAGCTTCTGGAGGGTCAACACAAGGTCTTTGATTTGGTTGAGGCGTTGTTTCCGGGAAGCCTCAAGGATCTGTACCTTTTGACAAAGCTAGTCCTTGATGTAGCCCAAAAATTTATCATCCAACGCCGCAAGTTGGTTGTGAGCCCCATTGATTAGATGACAGTTATCAACAATGGCTTCCCGATTGTCATGAACAAAGAAATAGGCCGCATTATGGAAATTGACAATATTGAATTGTAGGGTCTGAGTAAGCCCAGTTGTTAGGAGACTTCATAGTGATGCAACACGACTATTTGTAGAAGGTAATGTATGATGGAATGGATGAAACTCTGGAGATAGTATTCAGTACCCAAATCCAACTCTCACGCTGGCAATAGAGCTGAGGTATATAATACCACATTATGGAAGGTATCAAAGAAGCACGGGAGAGACTGGAGTGGGCTCTTACAAATTAGATGCCATTTAGTATTCTTCAGATAATTTTGTTAAGGCTCTCATATTGAAGTTGATACTGATCATTGTCAACAGAGGGTAGTGTAAACTGGAAGGTGGCTCAAAACTCTAAGCTTCTAGGCTGCAAGGGAGGTACTCATATTGTGAAGTGTTAATCCAGTTGAGTGACGCTTCTTGACCAAACAGCAGGTTGAATGCATGCCTGATATTGCTCTTCATTTTCTTTATAGACGTTTTCACTTGGCAGCTCAGAGCCCCCTAAAGTGAGCACCACTTATCTCGGCGTAACAATTATCCTGACTGTAGCCAAAGTTTAAAGATGAACTTAAAGCTGTAAGCTAGTGGATAGGTCGACAAATGAAAAGTTGGGGCAAAATAGATTACTTTACTGAGTTAGAAAGTATTGATATTTATAGGATGTGCGGTGACATGATGCCTATGGACTTTCATGACCCTATATGATCAGGATCTTTCTCAGTCTTTCAGATCAGCTTCTTGGTCAATGCCCTCATTGTTCTGTGATGTCCTTGTAACTGCAGTGGTGGGTGTCACGCCTCTCAAGGTTCAGGTAGTGGAATAAAATTTCTGAAAGCATCACCATCAATTCTCGTGAATGTGATATTTCTAGATCAAAACCCTCATTGGTGCCTTCAGGAACAAGTTTCATTCATTATGGCTTGAGAGTAACCTTATTGAAGCTCAATTCATGAGTAGGGATCTTGACACTTATCATCTTAAATCCCAACTGTAAGTGTTTTTCTTTGCTGGACCAAGCAACTCCCAGAACTACAGAGGATCTCATCAAGGGTTGGAAAATTAGTTGCGAGGGCCTTGTCTTGGCCAATCCAACTAAAATCATCACAATTTTAGCAGGCCTTAGTAAGGAATTGAAGTTAAGTGAGAAGGCATTCAACTTGGCTGGTCCAAATTCATCATCAGAATAGTGGTGAGCCTCAAAACATGTAAGTAAATCAAGCGCACAGGCATTAAGTTCAGTTAACCCAAATCCAACATTAAAGCAAAAGTGTTTCTTGGCATGGGGAAGTGGGTTGGTGGAAGAATTATTAGATAAGCTGGTCTAAGATGTCCAATGGCTTTAGATGCGGAGGCATTCAACTCAGTCAATTTATTTAGATTGTTGTTCTCTCGTTTTGGGTTTTAGCTTTGGCTGCAACGTATGGTCTTCTAGATTTAACAATCCCCTGATTTTTTAATCTATTCCTAGTTACTTTATTATAGTAAAAGCTGAGGACGCATATCTTAAAGCTGTTTCTAGATTTAGAGATAGTTGTTTTTACCATCTTCAGTAACTGCTCTAATTTTGTAAAAAAGCTCCTTAGCTAACTGATAATTTCTGTAACCCTTGCTTGAGCTAAAATGAGTTCCCAGCCTATATAAATTGACATAGTCCTCTACTAATTTATAATAGTTGTTAAAGCATCTTTGGTGGGACCATTTTATTTTGCAGATTTCCTTTAATAGTGTTTTATCCAGATCTTCAAATAGTCCTTTTCTTCAAACTTTTGTAGTTAGGACAATAGTGTCATAATCTTTGTATCGTTTGAAAAAAGTTAATAGATTGATTATCTTTTGCAGGAGGCACTAATATAGTTGTGTCAATATTTGTGTAGATAGTTTATTCAAAACTGAGCATATAGTGCTCAAGTGCAGCTTAGAAGATGGCCTGGCAGGGAGCACCAGTTTTTCTATCAGACTTGCGTGGGCAGGTCATCTGAAGGCCAGCCTTTAAAGATTGAAGAGCTGAACAATAAAGTTTATAATTGGAGCTTTGTTAGTTAGCCGCCAGAGGTTCCACGAGAGTTATTAAAGAACATGTATAGCTAGAGGCCGAAGGTTCCAAAAGAGAATATGAAGGGACTTGACATAAATTAGATCAAGGCTGAAAAAGTTAACTTTACAAAAAGAGCCTAAATTAAGGTAGAAGTGTAAATTTAATTTATTAAGTAAATTATAGCACTGTCTAAAGTGCTAAGAAATAAGGTATAATTGAAAGATCGAGGAATACTTAGCGCATGCCCTGTTGTAACTGGGAGCATAACAGAATTACTATTCCAGACCTTTCCAAAAATAAAGGGAAGTTTCTGTAAGTCTGGGTGAGCACCCCCTGCTCCTTAACCACACAGAATTCCTGTTCTGCAAAAGGAAGGGGGCGAAGAAGGTGGCGTCCCTCTTGTGACCCAGGGCTGTTTAGCCCATGTGGTGAATGAGAGATAAGTGATGGCGTACACCCTCAAAGTTGCCCCTTCCTTCTTATCTCATCACCCAAGAGATGGTGCAGCGGATTAGGGGTGTGAGTAGAGCTGGCGGTGGTGAGAGGCCACCGCCTGGAGGAAGGTGATGGGCATCGCTCCCCTGTGATAGTTTGGTTCCACTGAGGGTGTCAAAAAAATAGATTGAGGAGTGTCAGAATCAAACCAGATGTGGTACAACTGGATTTAAAACCCTTCTAGGGTGTTTCCCTTCTGTCAGAAGAGGCGCGTCTGCCAGGGTCTTTAAGGGCATTAAATTCATTCAATACCCAATGTCATCATCCTTATGCGGCCCGGCCATGGGTGCAACCAGTCTCCTGCCAGACAAAGCATTGCCAATCTGCCAAGCAGAATAGCAGTGGGAGGAAAAATTTAGTGATAAAATTTGATTGAGAGAGCTGGCCAGCATAGGGTCAGTTTGACGTCAAGTTACTTGTGAAATCCTAATCCGTCAGAAATTTCTTGGGATTGTGTAATCCTCTATTCATGAAAATCCCATTTATTCCCTAAGCCCCCCAGTTCATAAGACAACCATCCCTCACAGGTACACTTATCAGTTAATTTTCAGGCTTTTTGTTTAAATAAAAACAAGTCCACATGCCAGCTTCTAAGATAAAATTTTATATGCTATCACAGCGGCCACTCAATAAGAGCCACGTTCCCAGGGTTGCACAGTGATTGGGCCAAAGTGGATATCATCACCACGTTGCTACCTTCTTTCCTCAGATGGCGATATTGAGTCAGTGGTCTGTTGGGGATGTAACCTCTTTTGGACGTTGTCTGGCAACAGGATATACTGTTGCTATTAGAGATACTTTCTCCTCACTAGACAAAGTTTCATGACTTCTCTGCATGCTCAGAAAACCGCGGTACCCAAGCGAGTTTGGGGCCCTCTGTGGGCCCACCAGTGGTGACAGCATCAGAATCTATGGTCACTGCGGCAGCTACAATTTGGTTTCTTATTGGAATGTTGATAATGGCGATCATCTTCCATCATCCTGCAATCACTCCCCTTCCTGCCCAATAACAATTCATATGGATAGGTATGTACCAGCATTCTGGCTTGTCTTCTGGGTGCTTATGCAACCTAACTGGCAGGCGAGTCTTAATTTCATTAGCCAGTTCCATGACAGAATTAATCAACCCTTAGTGTCTGACATCTCCACCCTTCTATTAGAAGTAGGTGATGCAATGGTTCATTGTACCACATGAACCTGCATTAGATGCTGGGTTTGGTTCTGCTTTTGTGGTCAGTAGGTGTTTTTGCCAGATGCTTCCTCATGGTGGTGGAGGAGGACCTGGCTGAGTATTTTCCTCCTGCGGACGCCCATTCCAGTTTCTTTCCGCCATAGGGGGATGGGTTCAACTGTGCCTTCAGTGGAGATCACAAATTAGGTTTTGGATGCTTTCACTGAGTTGCAAGTACGATTTCAGTCAACGTGGCAGATTCTTCCTCCATTATGGATGTATAGTAAAGTGCGGCTCTTCTGGACGCTACAGAGGGGAATGCACGTCATTGGGAACACGGGATCTTACATTTGGCCAACCAGCCATGATTTTGATGCTTTTAATTATGTTGGTATCTCTTTTAGTGTAGGCGGTGGTATCAAGATTGGCTCTTGCACTTCAAGTTTTTATACTGGAAGAAGGGGAATTCAATATGGCTTCATTAATAAAGGCTTTCTGCATCCAGGCCCTGGACTTGCGCTTTCATTAATCATGTTGGCGGTGGTATTTAATGCTGCTTTGGATCCAGTGTTTACCAATAATTCCATCTGGGATGCTAATGTGGGGTCGCTGGATAAGATGTGCGTGGTGGCGACTTCCATTGGGGCTATACTCAGTTGTAGGTTAGATGGGGGTTGGTTCCAGAAATAGATTCCCCACTGAGGTGGTTTTGAGTGGGATGTCAAATGATAAATCGGCATGCCTTTTGTTTCTTGGCCAGCAGGCCAGCTTGGGCAGGCTCCTGGGGTGTGCCTTTTGGTGCTGGAGGACGTTCCTGTTACTGCCCCTTCTAGTGTTTCATCTTCCCTTTCCCTAGCGCCGCTGGGTGAAGTAATTTATGAGAAACCCCTGGACGTTAATTTCTTTATAACCCAGATGTCAGGATCCCATCGTGAGGAATTTGAGAAGGAACTTCATGTGGAATGGGCTGATCTCATTCCTGATTGTGGTTCACCAGATGACCCCACACTATTTACCACTCAGACAGTAGTGTCCCGTGAAGTGGCCAATAAAAAAGATTTTTTTTATTCTTTGTTGCTGCTGGAAATTCATTTGGGTTTGCACCAAGTGTCAATTGTGGTTCTGGTATCTAGGTGCGGTGGGAACTTTATGATTTTACAATTGGCACAGGATCTGGACTTGGACTTGGAAATGGGGCGGCAGTATTGGGTGCATCTTCCGCCCCAATGGCTTTGTACAACATCTGGCAACCCGTGCCTTTTTTGGTGCACCAGATTGCTTCTGTGATCAATTTGCCGCGGTGCTGGACCTGCTCTTCCCAGTTCTTTTGGGAAGGGGTGGTGGCGTCAGCAGCAGGTTAACACTAACTTGGACTCAAATATTCTGTACTTTGAAATCACCTAGGTGTGGGGGAGCTTCCCCTCATTGATATGCTTGCGACAGAATAGGGAATGGTTCCATCAAGTTGCTCCTTTCTCCATCAGGTCTTCCACCAGATTTTCCCCTGGCATTAGTAGCATATCAGGGTATTTTTGACATAAAAAAGGATAATCGCCTCCTGCCACATTCTGTATACAATCTGGCTTTCTATTACAGTAGCCATTATCAACATCAACTGTCCGCTCTATCACTACATGGCGCAGGAAAATAAGGCGTTGGAAGTGTGGTTGGACAATATTTCTTAAGAAGGGGTGGATATAAGGAAATTCCCCTATCGCGTCACCTATAGCTTTTCTCAGAAGGCGATGGTATGTTGTGCCCCTGCGTTGAACATGGCATTTGAATAATAACACCATTAATGATCCCAATCCCTCCCCTTCAAGTAGATGATTAACCAGGCAATCATTTAATCCCAGGTATTTTGCAGCTCAATATTGTAAATGCATTCATTTAGATCTGGGTGGCAGAAGGTCAGGAGTGACTTCTACAATTAGGACCAGGAGAGGGATATTTCAGTTCCGCGTGATGCCCTTTAGCATGAAAGATGATCCAGCCGCGTTCTAGTGGATGATTGATTTTGTGCTCATTGACCTCAGGTCACTTGTGGTGTCATACATTGGTGATACCTTCATTCACTCCACCACCCCTGAGCAGCATATGCAAAAACCTAAAGGCGGTATTAGCTGAGTTGCACAAGGCGGGTCTTTACATAAAGCCCTCCAAGTGTGAGTCCTTCCAGGAGTAGATTACCTTTCTGGTTAACCTTGTCCTAAATGATGGTTACACCATTCCCCCCAAAAATCTTGAGGCGATACTTGAATGTCCCACTCCCATAACCAGAAGCAGTTGCGGAGCTCCTTGGGCATTATCATCTCGTTAAAAATTTATCTCCCGCCCTCTTGCAGCTAGTTGCGCAGCTGCACCCCTGACCAGGAAAAACGTTCTGTCTTACTGGATGAAGGAGTGCCAGTGGGCGTTTGACGCCATCAAGGAAATGTTTTTGGAGCCCCCATTCTCAAGCATGTGGATCCTCCAAGCCATTTATCATAGCGTGTGACGCCTCATCCATTACCATGAGGTAGTGATATTGCAAAAGCATGACGGTTTGGAACACCTGGTCACCTGCTTTACACAAAAGTTCGCTTCATCTAAACAGTCCTGGGCCAATTACAATAAAGAGTTGGCTGCCATGTCATGCTATCTTACCCACTGGTGGTACTTTCTGCAGGGCGCATGGCATGATGTGAATATGTGGACAGATCATCAGACAATTATGTATTTTAAAAGCCACAGAATCTGGCGCATCATCAGGCCTAGATGTATCGCCGCCTCTGTAGTTTAAATTAAATATGAATTCTTGAAAGGTGCTCTAAATTTTCCTCTCAACATTTGAGTTGCAACCCTATTTTGAGTCAGTGGAGGAGGATGGGCAGGAGTTAACCACAGTGATACTTCCAACCCAAATCCTAGACATTGCTCCACTCACAAGCTTAGAGGTGGATTGGGCCCTGGACGTGCCTCTGGTCTCTTGGGTATTGGCAGGTCAGATGGCCGGTATGTAGGGTCTGGAGTTTTGACAGCTGGCGCTGCTGACTCATAAGCGGTCCCATTATTTGTTAGCAGAAGGTAGATTCAGTTTCAGTTGAGATTTGGGTGCTGCCTCTACTCCGCAACGAGGTCATTTATACTCACCATGATCCTCCGGCGGTTGGATACCCAGATAATAAAAAAAGCCTTGATTAAGTCAAATAGACGTACAATTGACCAGGAATTTCCAAGGATATTCCAGCATGGATCTCGAATTGTATGGTATGCACATGAGCCAAATCAGATAGATCAGGTAAAAATGTTCTTTACCTTCTCCTGAAGCAGGCATAGGACCCATGCACTTTGGTACCTGATAATTCCATTATTGAGCTCCCCAGCTCTAATGGGTTTAACACTATTATGGTGGTCATGGACAGTTTACTAAGTTATCACTCTTCATCCCTTGTTTATCAGCCAACAATTCTGAAGAGACTTCCCAGATCTTCATGCGTCATGTGTTCTCAATGTTCATCTTGCCTCAGAATTTTGTGAGTGACCGTAAGTCACAGTTTACAGCGTGATTTTGGACTGAACTCCTAGGTATCTTGAAGATTAAACTGGGCCACTCCATCACATACCATCCTCGGTTGGACGGTAAAATGAGTGGGTTAATCAGGTTCTAAACAATAGCTTTTCTGTTACTCTACAGCTGCGAAAGACACCTGAGTGGATGATCTTCTGGTAGCTTAATTTGCATATAATAATGGGACTCATGAATCTATTGGGTCCTCTCCATATGAGGCCACATTTAGATATAACCTCATTTTCACTTGAGCCATGAATTCGCCTGGAAGTTTCAGCTGTGGTTGATCATGCGCAACACTTTTTAGCACCCAATTTTTGGTTCAGGAGCACCTGACCAAGGCCATCAGCTGTTACAAAAGGGGTTTTGGGTTGGGAATTTATCCTGGGTCATGAGATCACAGTGGGGTCCTCCATCATGTTAAATACATGCCTCCTGAAGAAGCAGGTGCCCACCCAGAAATTTTTAAGCAAACACTATGTACTCCATGTGGTGGAGGAAGATTTTCAAAACAGTGCATTTCAGTTGACGCTCCCAACTCACTGGAACAACACCCCATTTTCCACGCTTTACAGTTATCCCCCTCAAGGGGAAAATCTCAGCAGAAACAGAGCTTATCATGGTAAAGGGATCAGAGAAGGCTGATGTCGAGGCAGTCTTGGCTTCCTGGAGTTTTCACAATTCAGTTCAATACCTCATGGCTTGTAAGGGGTTCCTGGCATATAAAAACAGTGAGTCAGCTCCTGGGACTGTTCCAATTGTGGTGGGTTGGTAAAAGCCTTTCATGCCCTGAACCCTGAAGCTCCCTGTCCCCCCCAAAATTCCATACTATTGGCCATTAAGTTTCTGAAAGTACACAAGAACTTCACGTTTTCTCAAGTTCCCAGTGGTGGTGGTGCTCCCCTATGAAAAGAGGGAAGAATAAAGTAAGTTTGGGGAAGTACCCCTGCACCTTAACTGCACAGAAATTCCATTCCGCACAAAAAAGGGGGCGAAAGAGGTGGCCATCACTCTCTTGACCCAGGGAAATTTAGACCATATGGTGGATGAGAGGTGGGTGATGGCGTGCCCCCCTCAAAATTGGCCTCTTCCCCCTTACCTCACCACCCAATAGTCGGTGCAGCATATTTGGGGTGTGTGTAGAGGCGGCGGCAGTGAGAGGCCACCACCTGGGGGGAAGTGATGGGCATCAATCCCATTTTATAGCTTTGGGTTCCACTGAGGGGGCCATAGTATCAATAAATTGAGGAGTGGAAGAATCAAGCCAGATGTGGTACAACTGGGTTAAAAACCCTTCCAGGGTGTTTCCCCTTTGCGGAAGAGGTGCATCTGCCCCAGGGTCTTTGAGAGCATTAAATCCATTCAATACCCAAAGATCATCCCTATGCGGCCTGGCCATGGGTGCAACCAAATGCCTGCCAGACAAAACATCGCTGATCTGCCAAGCAGAATAGTGGTGGGAGGAAGAATTGTGTGGGTAAGATTTTAATGAAAGTCAGCTGGCCAATAAAAGGTAGATTTAGAATCAAGTTATTTGTAGAATCCTGACCCTCCAGAATTAATTGGAATTATGCTATTCTCATTTCATACAAATCCCATCTAATCCTTAAGGCCCCCAGTACTCAAGATACCATCCCTCACATGTACAGTTGTCAATTAATTTTCAGAATTTTTGTTTGAATAAAAACAAATAACCCGCCAGCTTCCCAATTAAGTTTTTATCTGCTATCACAGTGGCTGCTCACTAAGCGCCATGTTCCCAGAAGCGTGCAACAATCGGGCCATAGTGGCCATCATCACCACATTGCTACCTTCTATCCTTAAATAGGTTATTTTTTTAGTACTATATGGTCCCAACCTTAAATGGGTATATTGAGTCAGTGATCTGTTAGGGATGTCCCCTCTTTTAGACGCCGTCTGGCATCAGGATGTACTGTTGCTATTGGAGAAACTTGCTCCTCACTAGACAAAATTTTATGACTTCTCCATGTGCCTAGAAAACCGCGGTAACCCAGAGAGTTTGGGTCCCTCTGTGGGCCCACCAGATGTGATAGCGTGGAATTTACAGTCACCGCAGCAAATACAGTTTTATTGCTTATTTGAGTAGTTATAACGGCATTCACTTACCATCATCTCAAAAACGCTCCACTTCCCGTCCAATATCAACTTATATGGATGGTTACGCCCCAGCATTCTGGATTATCTTCTGGGTTCTTACACACCCCAACTGGCAGGCGAGTCACAATTTTTAGACACTTCTGTGACAGTATCCAACAAATAAAAGTATTCAAAGTTAAGGCAAAGTTAGGGACAAGGTGAGATAAAGCTGAAATAGGGCCTCATTGCCTACAGAAGAAAAGATTACTTGGATAGAGAGAAACGCCCTAGCTTGTTGGATAGTGGATCTATTTGATGGCAATTTATCTGTTAAGATAGTATCTGTAACGCTCCAGATCCAATAGAAATGGATGGCAAGGGCCCACCCCACTGCTCTGGAAGACTCCACTAAAGAAAAGGTAAACAAAGCACTTCCAAGAACGATGGTGCACAGAAGGACCCAAGCAAGGATGGCACGCATTTGGTTAATTTGGACCTCTTGGAGGTCGGCAAACCGAATTAAATAAATGAACATTGACAAAATAAAACAAACAGGGTTATTTAAACCGGATGACCAACGAGGAAAGTTGGTCTCAAGAAATCATAATTAAGCAATGGGCAGGGAGTTGTCAATATGGGGATGTTGCTAAGCCCAAATAAACCAATAAACGCACAGTACCATCTGACATGGTACTGTAACTTAAGATAGCCCAAACTCAAGTGTTTGACTGTAATTGGATCCTACCCAATGTAGTAATATTGTAAATGGAATGGGTTTCGAACCCCCATTCCCCAAGCAACCAAATGAACGGTCCTTGTTTATAATGTAGCTGATGCGTTTTAACGCTCTAGCTGTAATGCTGGGTGGAGTATCAAGCAAATACCCAGGACCAACCTGGACATATATTGCCCATACTCAGTGTTGGTACAGGATATGTTTCAAATCAGGAAGGCCTTGCGACTTGACCTTTTGGCCTCCTGACGTCCAGCTTTGTCATTACAATTGGTACCCTCAATTATGTCATTAAGCCATGACACTATTTAAAACACATTTAACATGAATTCTGAAGTTAATAAATGAAATAACTAAAGCTATGAATTTTTATTTAACCGAGGTAAGCCAACCAGGGGATGGACAATACCAAACTAAAAACTTAAATTAAAAATAATGTAACTAATTGATTCAAACGAAACGCCCAAATGAGCGATTGAATGAATCACACCAAACAAAATAACCTTCCAGGTGGGCAGTGAAAACCACTTATCCCACCACGGCGGAAGGGAAGGGGGTCTTGGGGGCTCATCTTCAGCAGCAGCTATCTTTTCCCAGAGTAGAGTGCATGTCAAGGCAGATAGCAGGGGCGTTGGAGCATTGACGGTATGTGGTTTGATATCACTGATGATTGTTACTTGCAAGTAGTTGCCAACCATAAGAATGGTAGTAATATATTCAGCTAAAGCTTTTTCAGCTTTAATGCAGGCATCTGGTACTTTAACGAATGTTGCAATGTAGGTTCAGGTAATCTTAGTTTTCAGATTCCATGCTACCATTATCATGTTCTGGAAAGTGACAGTGATATTTTTGTGTAGTCATTTTATGTTAGCCTTACTTTTTGCTGTAAGATTTTCAGGGATAACAGTAGGTGGAATTCCTCCCAGAGCACTGCCACTGATTAAACAGCGGCTTTTTGGAGGGGACGGAAATCTGTTGTGGCAGCTGCTTCTACTGCAAGCTGGTGGTCGCTGAGGAATGTTTTGGCATTTGGCTTTGGGGCGTATATATGAGGGGGGAATTCTGCATCCCATTTTGCATTGCAGAACTGGTCAACTTGCAGCGATGTTTCTTCAATGATACTACCTGATTCATCAATTTTATCCAAAAACTCCCATGGGTTCTGGCAAAATTGAATTGGGGAATCAGCATATGGTTGAGGATTGGTTGATTTGTTGGATGTTGCATGGGATCAGACTGGGGTCCAATACTGCGCTTGATTGGAAGATTCATGCGTGGCACTGGGGCAAGGTGGAGGCTGATTGGTGGCTGCAGGTGCAACTGCAACAACAGGCTTAGGGGTAGTAGGATCATACCCCATGCCAGAATTGGCATGGGGTGGGTGGCAGATTGGTGGCCATCGGACAAACTATCAGCACCTTCAGAAGCTGCTAGATATGTGCACTTGCGTTTTGAGTGGTCTAACTCAAAATAGGATGGATAAATCGTCCATCCTCCCTCGACGTTAGCCCAGAACAGATGGTTGGGGGCAGAGGGGATAGCGGTGTGAGGGGAAATTGATGGGGCAATTTTGTTCATTTATGGGCTGATTGTGGCATATGCCCGAGGCCCAGTGAGGCGTGTGGCCTCACATGGGACCACAAATTGAAAGATGGGGTTGGAGCCATAGGCTGCCAAACCTTCCATCAGCTCCTGGTTGAGCACCTCAGGGGGAAGGTGGGTAGGCAAACCTCCAAACTGAACACAAAGTGGTATCCGCTGGGAGCTGGGTCTGAGTTGTTGGGAGAGGTGTATCCTGGAAGACCAGGGGCACTGTTGCTGCAGTGGCGGCATCAGCTTCACAGGTGAAGCTGAGATCAAAGTACCCCTTTTAGGGGCGGAAGTTGATAAAACAGGTGGGATGCATCACCACCTGAGCCATTTCAATAATGGCTTGGTTGTTGTATGGGAAAAGTTTCCCATATTTGACCCTAAGGCCAAATTGCATGTTACTTCAGGGGAGCACCAGGGGGCAGTGGGCACCGCTTGGGTTCAAGCAAGGTGGGCGTCAAGATCATTGGGAGGAACGAATTGTCCAAGGGGTTTGGTGTGACTGGGCGAGCCAGTCCAAGCGCGTTTTCCTGTCAGATGGAAAATGGCAGGGGGGTTTCGCCACTGCCCCACACTGGGGCAGCTGGTGGGGAATCCGATGACATCAGAGTGAAACTATGGCGGGAAATTAAGTTTTTTATTAACTGTAAAAATTGCTTGGAAAGTTATGCTGAGTGGAAAGAGAAAATCTTCTAAAGCTATAAATTATTGTAAAAATTATTTAGGCCTTAGCTCTAATAAAGCACCAATCATAATATAGAATAGTAGATATTTGTTGAGATTGATAAAAAATAGATATAGATTGTAAGCCTAAAGTCAAGTCTTCACACACACTATGGCAAAGCCCATCACCTTTTATATTATTAGTAGGGTTCATCCCATTTGGGGTTGTATACATGTTTTTTATATGTGAGTGCCAAATATAACTGTGATAAAAACCCTATTATGGTGTTGCGGCATTGAGCCTAAGCATCCATATTAGAAGGGAAAGTGAGGTTAGAGAATTTCTTGTCTTGCACTGGTTGCTTCAGGTGGCAAGCAAAGGTGGACAAAATGGGGGTTGGAGCATCAGAAGCATGGAAGAAGTAGAAAGAGGTGGAGATTACTTTTGTTGATGAGGCACCCAGTGTATATCACTTTAGCATACTGAGCAAATATATTCTTAAAAAAGAAAAAAGAATGAGAACATAAGTTAATGACTTGATATTTTGGTGGCTTTGGGTTAGTTGGGGTCAAAATGTGAAGATTTTGCTGCGTCAATGCATTCACACCCTACAGCAAATGCAAAATAATAATATAATAATTAGCAGCATCATCACTTTTCTTTCTCGTTGCAATCACTTTTGCAACCTATTTAATTCAAGACTGTTTCTAGTTTGATAATCTCACAGAGGAGATTATTCTGCGCCCATGTCAGGGAGCAGTTGGGCAAGTAAGGTAAGAGGAGCAGGTGGAAGGCCTGTGGCCTCCAACGTTTGTAACGCCCCGGAGAAGCTGGAAGAATAGACAAAAATTTTAAAAAACTGGCAGTCACTATTTCCCCAGAAATACTCGCATGGCAAGCACGATGCAACCAGTACATCAACATGCCACACTCCCAGCCACTTTCGTTGGTGGAATTTGGAGTCCGCGTGTTTCTGGACATCCAACAAATGGCCTTATGGGAAAAATTTTGTGAAGATGTGCACACAAATTTCCCAACCATGGTGTACGTCACACCTCACTCCATGTCACGTGGTTGGCTGGACCTAGGTTTCGAAAGCAAAGAGCCAGCAGATGAGGCTGCTGTGATGCATGTAGTGGTTGACCTCCCTGAAGGGCAATGGGTCATTGAAACTAAATGCACCAGATGGACAAAATCAAACCAAATTTTCCTCACGTTTGACTTTTTGCCTACCTTGGTAAAACGTGACATCTTGGAACAACACCTGAAAGATGGTCTCGCCATATAAAGCGAAATACAATGTTTTAAAATGCAACGCTTCATGCTGATGCCACACCTGTGCACCGGCAAAGCCATCGCAGTCCTGACCCCAACCAAGGAGATCATGAAGGACCTAACCCATATCCCGCACTCCACTTTTATTGAAATCGCAGGGCATACCACCCACCCATTCTAGGTGACTGTGGACAGCGCACCCCCCATTTGCACCCACTGTGATGTGTTCAGCCATAAGGCGCACGCATGCCCCACCAAGGAGGGCGTCACATTCCAAGAGCACCCCTCAGCGGCCATGGCCAGCGGAGAGGCGCACTACAAACCAACCGCAAGCACCAAAGAGGCTTTCCCATGGGGAGCACAAGTCTGCTACCTACTGGTAAAGCCTATCTCCACGCAAGAGTGGAAGAAGGCCAAGCAGGCCCACAGGGCTGCGGCCAAGGAAGCGGCCAAAGCTACCACCGCTATCCCACACTCACAACGCCAGGAGGACATTGAAACCTTCGCGGTAGAAGCAACTTGGGAATCCATCAACCAATCAGATTGGGAAGCCCATGCCAAGTGGGCCACTCAATCTGAGGATCTGATGGGGGATTTTATCTCACCCAATCGTTGCACCCAAGCTCTAGGTGAAACTGACTTGGGACCTATCCCAACTAAAAATTTTTTTGACCCGCTCAACAGTGCACCAAACTCATCCGCACCACAAAAAATTCGTCTGACGTCAGGAAAACAAAAAGTGAAGGCTAAAGCCAATGCAACTCTTTCTGCAAAAATTAACAAAAATCCCAATAGTGTTGCTGCTAACACCCATGCTGCTGTAAAGGCCCATGGGGATCTAGAGGAGGCTGGTGGGCCCAGGTGCCCACCCCCTCACACCTAAGGTGTGAAGGGGAAACCTTCTCTTTAGGGACGTTAAATATAGCCGGACTCAAGGCCTTGCCGTCCTGGGCTAGGAAACTGAGTTTTTTACAAAAAAATTTACCCGTGGATATCCTGGCCATCCAGGAGTCCCACTGTCCACGAGGTTCTGAGGAAGTTTGGAAAACAACGCTCCTCCCATCTTTATCCTTTTGGTCAAAGCACTGTGGGGTGCTAATTTGGAAAAATAATTTTTTCAAATTTTTATCATCAGAAACATTCCTAGATGGCCAAGTTCTCGTTGCCACTTTCTCGTGGGCCAACGTAGCACATGCAATCGTCAACATCTATGCCCCAAATGGTGCATGCAAGCGTCAGGAATTTTTCTTGTCAGTCAAATCCCTCCCGCTACCCTCAGACCCTTTCATAGTTGACGACATGAACTGTTGGCTAAATACACCAGCGGACCAGTGGCCTTCCTCACCCCACGCCCCCCAGGGTCATGTAGAACTGCGCGTTCTAAAGGCCACCCTTGGGTTAATAGATGCACTGCCATGACATGCCCCGCTGCTTGAAAACATGATGCGTCCCCACGTCCACAACGGCCAATTAAGGTCCATGACCCACATTGACCTTATCCTAATGCCAGCGAAATTCCAACCCCACATCTCCCACTTCAAAACAACAAAAATAGAATTCTCCGACCATCAACTGGTCTCATTAACCTACCACCTACCTATCACAGCTGCTAAGGCCTCACATTGGTGCAAAATCCGCCCCTCTGAGCTCATGTCGCCAGGATTTTCCACGTGGGTGGAAGTGGCAACTTTGGCAAAAGAGTTTGTTGTATCTTTCTGCATGGACCCCATTTCCATATGGGCAACTTTCAAAGATGACACCATCCGCCACTCTCGCCATCTCTCCTCCAGACACTCACGAGCCACATTGGCAGTATTTATGCGCGCTCTGGCAGAGTTGGCACACCTGGAGTCCAATATCCCAGCTACAGGATACAGCTTTGCATGGGGCCAGAAGTGGGCAGAGGCAGCCGCCCACCTCAATGCACTCGAAAGGCAACACAAACATTGGGTCTGTGTTCAGTACAGGGCCAACTGCATCACAAAAGGTGACAAGTGCACCGCACATTTCTTTAAAAAAAATTTCACACCACGCCAGAGCGTGGCCTGCACACAGGTGCAAAGATCAGATGATTTCAATGTGGATACGCCAGCTGAAGTGGCAATCGAAACACAAAAGTATTACTCCAAGTTATACCAATCTGATCCAATTCAGCTGGCTGAAGTGGCGGAATTTCTCGACTGAGCCCACATCCGGCACCATTTTCCAATACCTGGATAATAATGAATTTGATTACTTCAAACAAATTATGGACAGCCATTTGAAGTGCACCAAACTGAAAATGCCCAGGCCCAGATGGCATTCCATATGAATTCTACAAAAAAAATATTTCAAATATATATCCCCATTGCTGCTCGCCTCAATTAACCAAAGCCTATTGGAAACATGCCTCCTACCAGGAGGACATGAGGCCTTTACCATCACACTCTTCAAGAAAGGGGATAAGCTAGACTTAGCCAACTGGCGCCCCATTTCTTTAACAAACACAGACACCAAAATTTTAACAAAAATCATGGCTAACCGTTTAAGGACTGTAGCATCTGCCACCATCTCACCAGAACATTCGGTTTCATACCCAGAAGGTTGATTTGGTATAACGTGCACTCTGTGGCTAATGCATGTCAGTCCACAGCCTCTGGGGCACTTGTATTCTTTGACCACAAGAAGGCCTATGATAGAGTAAACTGGGAATACCTCAGGGCCTGCCTCCATCAATTCCGCTTACCCCCTTGCTTCATCAACTGGGTGATGCTGCTCACGGAATCTGCAACAATGGCAGTATGTGGCCCTGGCTTCCTAATGGAAGTAGTCCGCCCTCAAAGAGGCTTGCGACAAGGGGACCCCCTCAGCTCACTCTTATACAACTTCAGCCTTGACACACTACTGCGAAATTTGAATGCCAAACTCAATGGGGTCCATGTGCCAGGCCAAGCCCCAGTCAAGATAATGGCGTTCGCAGATGATTGTGTGGTTGGGGTGTCTAATAATCAAGATGCATGCGCACTTAAAGCTCTCATCCAGGAGTATTCCCGGGTAAGTAACGCAGCACTGAACGCTTTCAAAGCTAGAATCATCCTCCTTGGTCGGTTTCAGAACTGCTGGGCCCCAGCAATTAGTTCCCAACCTGGCCCATCTGCTCGCCCACGTCCTCGCCCTACCAGCTCAACACACACCGCCCCACTGATGCTCCCCTTCATGCCACGCCCTACCATAGGACTGGTACGCCATCTGGGCGTGTGGATGGAGGCAGGAGGATATGCATCAGCAGTAATGGAGTGCCTTATTCTGGACAACGTGATGAAGTGAATCGCCTCTCTCAGAGCCCACCCTACTTCCCTTACTGGCAGGGTTGTTTTAGCCAACTCTATGCTCCTCTCCAAAGTCTGGTTCAGAGCCCACGCCATCCCCTTCTCCTCAAGCTTCTTCAAATCCTTGTATGCCTTGCTGCAAGGATGGCTTTAGTCAGGCCGCCCTCCACCAGTACGGCTAGAGGTCATGTTTGGCCCTCATCATCATGGTGGCATGGGCCTGCTTGACTTCAAAGCCCATGCTGCCAAGATCCTGGGCACCTGGATTGCGGCCGTCACCGCCCCTACACTCCCCTCCCAACACTGGTCCCGCGCAGCCCACTCCAACTTCTCCCGTGCCTTGGGCCTCAACAATCCATCGAACACTCACTCCCTGATAAAATACCTTGCATCACACACATCGGCCACAGGTCCTCATGGTACTAAAACCCATTACAAACGAATCATACTCTCCATGCGGAGCGCTGAGTGGAGAATTTGTATTAGCAGACATACAACCCAAAGAGGCCGCCCCTCTCCTCAGTTCACACAAGAGGTACAGGGGTTACCCATCCATGATGTCGTGATCCCCATTCAGCCCCATATCCTATCAAGAGTGGACTACCTGGACATGATGGACATCCCCTACTCCATTGAGACCCAAAAAACTATCTGGAAATATGCACACCACCCTCTGTTGCAGCCTCATGTCCGCTACCATGTGTGGCGCTGCCTGAGGCGGGTGTATCATACAGCTGAGCGCTCTAATGCTTTACACTCATCCTATGTCGTGTGTGGCCAGTATGGAACGCTGTTCCACCTCCTGGAGAAGTGCCCTACCTCTAAAGTGATATGGCGCGAAGTTCAACGTCTTCTGGGCCAGGATCAAACGCATCCCTTCAGTCTGTCAAGAGATATGTTTGCTCTATCAATGGCATCCTCCCTTCCACCCTCCCTCCGTGCTTTGGTGGTTGCAATCGCCATGTGAACCATCCACACGATTGTCTTAGATGCCATCGCAGGATCCTCCCCCACCCTCCCAGAAGCTGTCCACAGATTCTGGTCTCATTTGGTGGACCACTTTCAAGCGTGGATATTTGGATACCTCCCACCATGTTGCCGACAGCTGGTCTCCTCCTGGTTCCCTATCTGGTTCATCAAATCAGACCCCTTCCTCCACACGTGTTAATTGTGGCTACGGCCCCTCCACACGTTCCCTCCCCACTCCCTATAAGTGGCGTTCACGCTGGCAACAAGAGTTAGCATCGCTTCTCTGGGGTGCCTTTCCTGGTACTTAGTTTTGTCTCTTCTGAGTCATATTCGGAAGTGTCCATCCCATGGTCAGCCTACCCCACAATAAATCTTAATAGTTAGCAGCATCAGGAGAATCCTGGGGAAATTAGGAATGGGAATTACCTCACAAATTTTCTCCACCACCACATGGAGGGTTTGCAGAGTATGGAGTTGGCAGGAAGCTGCTGCTTCAATAGCCATTTTATGAATATCTTATAAACAGGAAAACCCTTTTGAAGGAAGAAACGGTGGTGAGAGTTTAAAGTTCATGTCAAGAAAAATCAGGTTTAATTCTGTAATCCTGTTCTTCAACATCAATCCATTCAAGAACCTTGAATTCATTTGATTCAGCCAGATCTTAACCAGCAAAAGGAGTTGGTTGGGTGAAGTGAGCTATTTGATATGCACAAATGACCATGGAAACTCCACCAGCACTTAATCTACAATATGTCCAGGAATATTACCAAAGTCAAACTCTGATTTGTGTAGCAGTGGGAGTAGCACCTGAAGCAGTTGAGGGTGGAGATGAAGAATCAAATCCCACTTGAAATCTTCAGGCACCACAGGGCAGGGAAACAAATGATGATGGCTTGGCAGAGAATGCAGGAGTGGCAAGCAAAGGTCACTTGCATTTCTAGTGGTCAATATTAAAACAGAAGGGACAGATGGCGTAGCCATTTTTGATTTGTGCCAAGAAGGGATGATCAGGGGTGGATCTGATCACAGTAGGGTATTGTGAGGTGGGTATTGCAATGGAAAGGAAAGATCGTTGCAAATACACAAGGCTCTTATAAACTATTGGTGCCACTAGGAACCAAAAACGACAACATGAGGTCAGTGCTATAGGCAGCCAAACCCTCTATGAGTTCATGATGGAGGCATTTGGGGGAGAGGTAGGATGTCATGGTTGGCCTCCATGAGGTGCAAGGCAATACTTTGGGAAGACATGACCACATGCATACCTAAGTAACAGTATTACCAAGAACTGGATATTGGAGTAACTGCACATAATTCCCTTGGCAGTAGAGGATATTGCTGTCCAGAGACAACTTCATACAGAGCAGGAAAAATGCTACTTTCAAGGGCTCCAGGTGGAGAGCAGATTTAGAAGACTTAGAGGTCGCGCCAGTTGGGTTCATAGTAGAAGTAAAGGCCTAAAAACATCGAAGAGAATTAAAACAGTGAAAACCTTTATTGAGGTGATCTTAGAAAAAGAAACTGAGGAATAAAAAGGAGGAGAATTCCTATATATAATTCTTCAGCTTTAAGTGAAAATGAGTTTAGATTCTTCTGGAAGTAAAAATGGTTGGAATGGTTGCTGATTTACTAGGTATCAGTCTTTGCAGTTTGCTCTGGAAGTTTTGAGATGCCCACAGCCAACGGTACTTCAATTGGAGCAGTGTGATTAAACAATATCTTTGGGGTTGTTTGCCAGATTCAATATTGATTTAATTTTATAGTTAGATAATTGATTGTATCTTTTTTATTTTTTAAATGATTCCCATAATGGTTTAATCATTTTATGAGCTTTTGAAATTTGTTTCCGTCTTGTGGCACTTATTCTTGACTTTTCTGTGGATTTTTACTGATTGTTTTTACCTGTATTTGCGCGTTTTGGGATCAATTCCCAAAATATTATCTTTCAAAAATAAGAGCAATGTTTGATCTAGTAAAAGTCTGAATTGTGGCATCAACCCCTCTAAGTTCATACCTTTCTGAATAAGGAACTCTTTGATTTCTCAGGGCAGTGTGCACAGTCTGCTGCTAATTTACGTGACCTTCTCAATTGGGTAACACAGCTAATTGACAAGGTAGGAGCTTTTCCACTTATGATTTTGGTCTCCAGGATGACTTTGGCTTCATACTCTGCTTTGGTAGTCTTTTAAGAGCTTACTGGTAAAGGTTTGTCTGCATTGGGCCCTTCAAACTTCCTCAGTCAATAGATGTAGAGGATGGGTAATCTTAAGGCCTTCAGGGAGCTCCAACTTAAAAACGACTGCGTTGACCTGGCAGAGCACCTTGTAGAGGCCCAAGGCATGAGGTCCCAACTTGTGACAATTGATGTGGACAGATTAGCTCTTGGCGTTGATGAGCACCATATTGCCTTCCTTGTAGGCAAGGAGAAACTAAATGGCGAGCATAAGCCTTGAACTTCTGATCTTGCACCGCCCTGTTGAGGTGTATCTTCAGAACAGCAAGGTTCAACTGGATGTTGAATACTAGGTTATTGGCATTTGGCACTAGTTCACCAGGTTTTCCTGCAACCATCTGGGGGTGTTTTCCGTGGTTGGTGAAAAATGGGGACATACCCGTGGAGTGGTGTTACTAATTGTTGTAGGCAAACTAGGTGAAGGGAGCCTAGAGGTTCAAGTCTTCTGTTGTGCCAGTATATAGCAGCGAAGGTACTTCTCTAAAGTCTGATTGATTCTTTCTGTTTAACTATCTGACCGAGAGTGGTAGGCGGAGGAGTGACTAGGCTTGATGCCTAAGTTGTATAGGAGGTGGTCCTAGAAGCACAAAATAAACTGGGGGATGAGGTCCAACAAAACATTATCATGTAGGCCATGTTTAACAAAGATCTCCTTGATTCACATCTCAGCCATCTCCTTTAAGGTAAGTGCGGTGTACAGAGGAGTAATTCTCTATAACTTGTGAGCCAGTCCACCACAAACCATTATTGCATTATACCCACTTGACAAAGGCAAACAGATGATGAAACTGACACTGTTGGAAGACAAGGACCTAGCAGGAATCTGTAGTGGCATCATTTTACACTGGGGTTGGAGAACAGAGGTTTAGATCTAGCGCAGGTCAAGCACTTGTAAGAGGTGCTTCTTCACCATAGAGTACAATCCTAGCCTTGAGTAAAACTGATTGATTAGTTTATAAGCCTTCTCAACACCGGGTGTTCAGCTAGAGGTTGATCTTGGTAGGCTTGGAGCATCTCCTCTTGCATCTCCGTGACTGGTACTCAGGCTTCTCATGGTGCAGAATAAATAATTTCTTTATAAAGAAACTTTTATGTGCTTCATTGTGGAGCCTTCCACTAGGGCCTCTTTTATTTCTACCTCAGTGTGCTGCGACCTTGGGCGTTTCTTATTACCCTCATGAAGCTGTGGGGTTACTCTTGATCAAGGAGAATAGATTGGGGAGAGCATGATGCGGTATTGAACTCATCTGGTTCAGCGCAAGTGAAAGCTAGGAGAGGGTCGCAGCTGAGGAGGCCACGGTTTAAGTTCTGATGACCAGGATTGTGATAATAATGAAGTTGTAATGTATCAGTTCTTGGTGCTAGTTGGATTTCTCTGGTTCATTTTTCTGGCGCTCTTATGGAATTCCAGGGCGTGGTTATTCATTATTATGGTGAAGAGATGGCGAATGTACAGCAGGTGGTGTTGCCTATTGTTGAGTGCAGAAATGATAGTGAGTATCTCTTTGCCATACACCTAATAGTTACTCTCATCTGGGAGCATCTTGTGAATAAAGAAACTGACAGGATGTTCTAAGCCAACATCATTCTCCTGTAAGAAAACAGCCCCCAAAGCAAAGTTGTAGAAGTCCATATCAATGATGAAGTGACAGTCAAGGTGAGGGTGGTCCAGGACAGGTGCAGAAAGTAGGCTCTCTTTTACTGTTTGGATATTGCCTCCTCTTGCTCTTCCCAGGTGGAGGGAACCTGGCATGTGAGGAAGGTCAAGGGGGTGGCAGTTATTGAAGATCCTTAGCTAAGCAACGGAGAAAGTTGCCCAAATAAAGAAAGCTGTAAACATCAGTCTTGTACACAGGGGGAGCCCAGTCCTGGATAGCTGCCATCTTGTCAGTGCAGATAGCCATGCCTTTCTTTAATATAATATTGCCTAAAAACGAGATGGAAGCCTTGAAGAACTCACACTTTGAGGGCTTTGGCTTCAGGTTGGCTTTGTCAATTTCCTAAAGAAAACTTTCAAACTCCTTGGAATGTGCTTCCTGGGAATGTGCTTCCTGTGCTTCAGAGAACACAAAAATGCCATCCATATATGCAACACAGACACTCACACAAGATCGCAAAACACAAGTCAATCCTGCATTAAAAACACTGCAGATGCATTGTGTAGTCTAAATGGCATCAGCTTGTATAAAGACCCCCAGGTGGCACTAAAATGCCGTGAACTGCTGATGCTTTGGCAAAACTGGGCTCTGGTGGAAGGCTTCCTGAATCAAAAAAATTATTCAAGGTGGGTTGACCTTGGGACAAATTTACCACACCGAGAATGTTTTCTAGCCGGTACAGGTTTTGAACTCAAAACCTGCACTAGGGGTGAAGCTGTTTTACCCGCTCAGCTAACCACCCTTGGCTTCCTGAATCCAGCTTGTAGAAAAACTTTCTTTTGGCGATCGTAGGGAAGATGTCTTCAATGAGCGGTATAGGGTAGGTATCCAAATCAGTAACCGCGTTGAGATGATGGAAATTCACAAATGCTGAAGATCTCCATTTGCCTTTGGGATCAGGAGCACAGGAGAGACCACCAAAGACTTTGAGGGATGGATAAAGTTGTGTGTGAGCATGTCTTTACACATGCTTTCATGAAGTCTATAGCCTTTAAATTTAGAGAGTATGTGGGACACCTCTTAGGGAGTTCTGAACCCACCTTACATTGATTAAGAGAGTTAAGGACTGGAGGCATATGCGACAGAGTGGTTACTGGGCTTGAGCAGATAATCTAAGAGTTGTAAAACCTGTGGTAAGTTTGGTGTTGTAAGTGGTTTGACCAACCATCTGGATATGTTAACAGATATATAGTGTCATAATTTAACTATTAAGTATATTGCAGATTTCATGGAGCACATATATTACTTTTCCCAGGGGCTCCTGCTTTTATATGTAGCTGGTTGCCAGGTCTATTTACTATAAGATGAATCTAAATCCCCACCGGCACATTTCTCATCCCTTATTCTAACAGCTACTAACGCCGTAGCCTTAAAATCCTTTATTACTCCTATTTAATTCAGCTTACCATTCTACATTGCCTCATGCCTGCGTAAAATCTTCAGTACTAGGGTACTATATTTATTATGGCCAACCCGCCTGTAATTAATATATCTGGCATATTACACCTTTTTTATGTAAATTCCTCAAGCCCTAATAATTTGATTTCTGACCCAATATAGATAGCTCAAATTTATTCTACCATTTTTAAGAGAAACTTATTAATTATGGAAAGCTTATGAGAACTCTGGTATTTAAAGCATATCTGAGGAGGATTGGCAAAGGGAAGGGAACTTTTCTGGAGATGGCTGTGAGAGCCTATGGAAAGATTCACTTGAGAGAGCCTGTGAGCCTTTTACAGTATTTATTACAACAGGTTTCCCTCTTTTTCTATTAAAAATATTACTGAATATATTGTTTTTTTAATATTCAGTCAAAGTTACTGTCTTCTAAAAAGTACTTTGTGTTTCGGTGTATTGACCTGTGCAGTTTAGATATGACACTATAGCACTGAATTCAAAGTTTGGTGCTCACTATGGGGGGACATCTTGTTCCTCTGAGCATTTTATTAAGAATGGCTTCTCACCACTCAGCTGAGGACTTCCTATGGGTGGGGGTAATGTAACAATTTAACTCTGTGGGTCTGGCTACAAGGCCCCATTAATCTGTTTGTTAAAATTTGTCAATTATGAGCGGAATTAAAAGCTCAAGTCGCCTAATTTCAGTTATTATATTAGGTCATGATCATCAAGTGAAAGACTTAGTATACGATATGGCAATTCATCAATGCTACCTTGATGGTCTTAATAGCAATAAGAATGGAGATTTTCATTTTATTACTGATTTGTACCAGGAGCTTGACCCCTTACATATAAAACTTAACACTCAGGGACAAAAAGTATAATCTTTAGTAAGCGAAAACAATGGTAAGATCAGAATTTTTGGAAGCTACCCAAATTATTGTTTTATGGAGATCATGTTACATGTGGAATTCCACTGTTTTAGTGATATGATGAATCAATTTAAGTTAGAGATTCGTCAGGATATATGCAAGTGTCACCAAAATACAGTTGCTTAAGAAACCCTTTCAATGGACATGGTAGTGAGGGTGAGGAGGAATAAGTTACAAGTATCTCTTCTATTAATTTACCCTATTTTTTGACTATTGGAGCTTTTGCGCCTCCTGCCATTGCATTGGCTTCCCACTGTATTACTTCCATACCTTGCTTGGTCAACTTGGTTCTACTATCTGGGACATTGCAAGCACTGGGCCTTAAATAATGAAACTCAAAGTTCTGGTCAACCCTTTTAAAAGCTATCAAAGTTCAAATAGAATGCATTTGTGAATAATTTTCTGGATCTGTTCAAAATTAGTATGGGAAGAGCATCTGAGACCAATAAGTTGAAAGCAGTAGTAAACTCGTTTGCCTCTGAAAGTCAGGAGTTAGTTATAATGAAACTAAATAAGTATTATGTGTCCTACTTTAACGACAAGGTCCTTTTTATCAAAGGGTTTGGAAGAGCTGAACAGATGAGCACTCATAGATGGAATTCCTTAATATCTCTTATAAAAAACAAATATCTAAGTTTTTGCCAAAAGCTCCTATTTGGAGGTGCAGACACTATTTAGGGCTAACGTTATTTGCAATTTTGACATTCAGATCGCTCTTCACAACACTTGTGAGCTATACACGGAATTGAACGCGTTTTTATACCAGTTCAAAATGAAGAGAACGATGTTATTTATGTAGTAAATTATCTCTGTCATTGCACTGTCACATTTGAAGTGCCTTAATAAAGTCCGTGGGAGCCATGTGACCAATCTAGCTGTGATATCTCTCCCACCAAAAAAATTAACTTTGGTGTATGGCCCTTATTTTGAGAAGCCCAATATTAATTGGATCATTTATTATCTTTGTAAAAATTTTGGGGCATTATTACAATCAATTCCCTAAGTCAAGTTCTAATTCTAGGGTTTATTTGGTGATCCCCATAAAAGAGGGGATTTGGGAAAAGTTAGGGCAGAGTTGAACAGTGATTTTCAACATATGCTTCTTCTAAAACAATTTCAAGAACAAAGAAAACCATAAACCCAACTTTCATTCAGCGGAAGGATGACATAGACATCTCGCCTATGATGGCTCAATGAGCAGTAGAGATGATAGGGTAGTTGTGATCAACTTCTACCTAAATAAAGGGGAAGCTGAGTTGGTGCCAAAAAAGTAGCAAAACTGTATGCTCAACATTAGTATTATAAGAGCTTCCGGTTACCTCTGGTGAGACCCCCCAATCTAAATGGGGTCCAAGTGGCGTTGCCTATTGAGACTTTGACGTATTTATCCTCAAGCTAGGGCTGGAGATTCAAACTTTTAAATATCAAGAGGACACTTTGGATGTCCTAGCAATAAATCCAGTGGTTGCCTATTTTTCTGAATGCACATAAATTGATATTTTAGTAAATAAGCTTAAAGTCTATGCAATTATTGACAGACGGGCACCATTATATCATTTTCACTAAACTGGTGAAGTGAATAGGACTCACTACTGATATAGATAATTGGGAAATATATTTTATGGCGGGACCTCAGACCAATACTTATTAAGGAACATACAGTGCACTGCCGCTGCAATTTCAGCTCATTGGTGATTTCCGCTTCTGTTATTGTTTTTTTCCAATTAGAAATGACTTTCTTATCAGGACCTCATTTATAAGGATTCATGGAGTAAAAGATGATTTTGAGGAGAATACTTTTGGTATTTTAGAAAAGCCCTTCCGTTATTTTATAATTGTAAGGATGAGGTCCCAGCGCCTCAAACTCAGGGGTTTGTCAAAATAGTGTTCAAGGATGGCATTGTACCCGTGGGTTATCAACGGATTTGGGCCCATAGGTGAAATTAACCAACTAGATTGTGGAATCTAAAGGGATTCCAGTACGTGCTAACCATAATATAACCATTTCAGTGGGCGATAAAGTGATAATGGGGACAAAAATTAATTTTACAATACCTTAAGGATTATATGGTGAAATATTCACACCATTCTGTCATTCTAATTTGGAAACTGTCACCACGCCTGGGATTATCCTCCCTGAATATGGAAAAATTCAGATGCTTTTAGATAATCTTTATGCATACCCTATTCAGATAAAGTAACATCAGATTACCTCCTTTTTGCATATGGTACCAGTTGAAGAAGTTCAGAATATTTCTGATTTTGGTAACTTTGATGAACTAGACCATAGTAGTGATGTAGAGCAATCCGTTGTCTCTTTAATACCCTGGGAAAGCCTTTAAGGTTTAATGGAAAAAGAAAAGGGCCAAGGGATGACCCTTTTTGAAAAGCACAAAGTTATTTTTGCAAAGAATGACTGTGATTTGGGTTGTGCACACAATATACTACATCATATTAATGCCATATATCATCCACAAATTTGTCTTCAGCCAATTAGTCGTTCAAAGGTGGCAAATGGTTATTTAATGCCAAAATTTATCAGCTAGTGCAACACAGGATGCTAGTGCCCTCTAAGAGTCCTTGGGACTCTCCAGTGTTGATTACTATAAAGAAGCAGCCTGAAATTATTAATATTAGACTACTGCAAGCTCAACAATATTAATTAGGATATTTATCCTTTACCACGGATTGATGACACATTAGACTGTTTGCACAGTACATGTTATTTTGTGCCATGAAGTTAATTTCTGGCTACTGGTAGATCGAGCTTCCTAAAGAGGATCAGGAAAAATGTAATATAATTACAGCTCACGGTCTCTATCAACCTACTAGAATGCCGCATGGGCTGTGCAATGTCCCCACAACAACTCAACAGGTAATATATATTATCTTATGCGATAAACAAATTTCGTGCGTCCTAGTTTATTCAGATAATATTGACGTTTTTTTCAGAACAGTTACAGATAATATGTAACACCCCAAAAAGGTTTCCGCTGGCTCACTAAGGATGATCATAAGATCAAGATTCGTAAGTCTAATTTTTCTGTGAGCAGCTGGAATATCTGGTAATTGTCATTGACAAACATGGCTTGCAGCCTCGGGCAGCAAAGTATGAAGCTATTGAACGCATGACACAACTGATCAGCAAGTGCAACATTCAATTGCTTCTCAGAATGATCAGCTATTACCTCTGGTTTGTAAAATAGTTTTAGTAAGATAGGTTAACCGCTGTTTTAACTCCTCAAAAATGGAGTACACTTTGAGTGGACTAAGAACTGTCAGCTGGCTTTTGATAAACTCAGGCTTTACCTTACCCAAGCTCCTTTGTATAAATACCCTAAATTTAACAAACCATATATTATTTAAATAGATGCTTCTCTCACCGCTGTTGGGGTGATGATGTCACAATTTTTTTCTGATGGGGTTGAGCACCCCGTGGCTTACTGCAGTCAGATGTTGGATTTATTAACGAAGTTATTGGTACCTGAGAAGGAGTGCCTGGTGGTCAACTATGCGTGTAAAAAGTTTTAGGCTTATATCCTTGTAGTGAATTTCAATGTAGTAACTGATCATGGCTCCCTGTGCTGGTTACAGAATATACAAGAACCAGAAGGACGGTTGGCCTGAGGGCTTTGAAATTGTAGGTTTATGATTACAAAATTCAGCATCAACATGGAGTAAAGCATTAAAACTCTGATGGTTATCTTGACTGCCCACCATGACCTTGGTGGCCAATGTTGCCAATAAATAATTGATATAGTGCTAAACTAGAGTTAAGATAATGAACCAGCAGAATTTCAGCACTCACAAGAAAAGATAAGGATGAATACTACCGTCATAAAATGTTAAGCTTTTTAAAATCAACAATAAGTAGGGGTCTGCAGATTCAATTGCTTTCACTAATAAATTTCTAATATAATGTTGTATATTTGAACTATTAGTCAACGTGGGATTAGATATCTATGCAATTATTTATTTCATTTAACCGAGGTAAGCTGACCAGGGGACAGACATTACCGAATGTATGTGAACTAAAAGAATAACTAAGAAATATAAAAATTGGGCACCCCAGGGTACTCAGGTTATCCCTGTAGCCAGCGGGACTGCCAGGTATGGGGTGGTTGGTGCACTACTCCGAGGGGGTTTCCCCTGCTATGGAGCAGGTGTGAAGGAAAGGGTCTGTGTGGAGGAACCAGAGTGGGAACCATGATTCTATGAGCGCTTTTTGTCTTGGTCTCATATATCCATAGAGCCAGGCTTGGAAGTGCTCTAGTAAGTGGACATGGAATCTGTTAATAATCCCATGAATGGTTGGGGCCGTGCCCTTGAACGCATCTAATGCAATTGTGTGTATTGTCCACATTGCAATGGGTATTATTAGGGAGCGGAGGGTAGATGGGATTGGTGACTCGATCTGGAGCGCGAAGATACTCTTTGATATTGAGAATTCTTGTTCGTTTTGAATCTTGAGCAGGCGTGCGACTTCCTTCCATATAGCTTTGGTTGGGGGGCATGTTTCTAGGCGGTGATGTAGGGATCCCTCCCCTCCACATAATGCACATGTTTTGTGGAGGGATCTATGCAATTATTTATAAATCCAACAATGATCAATAATTGTGAATACCCAGCCTACAGAGTGGACCAATACTATTATTGGGGCCCACAAGGT
This sequence comes from Massospora cicadina, assembly GCA_022478985.1. Lineage (NCBI taxonomy): Eukaryota > Fungi > Entomophthoromycota > Entomophthoromycetes > Entomophthorales > Entomophthoraceae > Massospora > Massospora cicadina. Next base: position 35,403 of record JAKSZP010015155.1, read on the forward strand.
GATGAGGAAAGGCAGTTTAAAGAAAATGATGGAGCTATTATAAAAGCACCACTATTGGGACTCTATGATTTTCGATGTTCATGAGACACTCCACTGTTTTATGGGATGTCAGATGGATGGCCCTTATCAGAAAGCCATTACGTATCATTTGGTTAAGCCTAACTTTGCTTGCATATCATATCTATGGATGTTGTGAGTCCTATAGTCAATAATGTCAGCTAATTTTAATATATAATAGTGGCCATTAATCGCCTCAAAAGATGGGTGCAGGCCAAAGCAGATAATGATTTAAGTGCCAAAATGACGGCTAAGTTCATTCTGAAAGATGTTATCTATTGGCACGGATGCCCCCAGTTTCTGTTGATGGATAATGGGACTAACTTTATATCTCAGATAATCTAAATCTTAAAGACTTATTGGGTATACGTGGGGTATTATCTAGCCCTATCACCACAAGACCAATGGCACCATTGAATGGGGAATGGTACACTAGTTAAGATACCATGTAAGATAATCATGGCAAAGGCGTCCAGATGGAACCTTTTCTTAACTTCCACCATTTTTGAATTTAATATATCTTAACATTTGGCCATGGGCATTCCCCATTCACTTTACTTCATGGGAAGCAACTGGCGCTTCCACAGATTTTATATTATTGTGTCAATCAAGAATTTATGACTCCCTTGAAGTATTTATAAACGTTGGAACAGACATTAATTCAACTGCTAAGTGGAACACATTATAAAGCGCTAGCTCAGAAAAGAAGATCCTGTGAACAGTATAATGAAGAATGATGGCCATTATCCCACTTTACTTTAGGGGAAATAAATTTGTACTAGAAGATCACGGACTTGGAAAAACTAAAAAGTTGGAGCACATAAGAAATAGTCTCATAAGTTCATTGGGAAGACATCCACAGATGCCTACACACCAAAGGATCCTGTTAAAAGCCACCTTTGAACTGATTGCATGCTAAGTTTTTAAAGAAATATCAGCGGAGTTCTGGGCCAACAGCCCAAAGATCTCAATAAGTTAGTGGACCCCATCACATATTTTCTCCTTAATATTTAATCACGTGGGGAGAAATTGTTGTATTTGGTTTGACCAACCATCCGGATATGTTATTTTATATATAGGCGTACTTTAACTAATAATAGGAAAGTAGATTTGATTGGCATATATATTACTTTTCTCACCAGCCCCTGCCTTTTATATGTAGTTGGTTGCCATATCAATTTATTATCAGTTTAATCTCTAAATCCCCACCGGCTCATTTCACCTTCCTTATTTTATAAGCTACTGACGCCGTGGCCTTGAATCTTCTATTACCTTCCATTTTATTTCAGCTTACCATTCTACATTGCCTCATGCCTGCGTAAAATCTTCAGTACTAGGGTACTATATTTATTATGGACTACCCGCCTGTATTAATATATCTGGCATATTACACCTTTTTTATGTAAATTCCTCAAGCCCTAATTATTTGATTTCTGACCCAATATAGATAGCTCAAATTTATTCTACCATTTTTAAGAGAAACTTATTAATTATGGAAAGCTTATGAGAACTCTGGTATTTAAAGCATATCTGAGGAGGATTGGCAAAGGGAAGGGAACTTTTCTGGAGATGGCTGTGAGAGCCTATGGAAAGATTCACTTGAGAGAGCCTGTGAGCCTTTGGAAGTATTTTATACTACAGGTTTCCATCTTTTTCTTTTAAAAAATATTACTGAATATAATGTTTTTTGTTGAGCTTCAGTCAGAGTTACTGTCTTCAAACAGTACTTTGTGTTTTGGTGTGTTGACCTGTGAAACTTAAGATATGACGTTATAACACCAATTTCAGTATTTAGGTTTTTGGGACCTTAGTGATTATCCCCAGGAAGGGGCCCTCATAGGGTTCAGTAAAGAGGTACAGAAAATGGATGGTTTTTCTTCAGGATGTAGAGTGACCAGACCACTTCTCATCTAAAAATAAGGGTTGTACTTGTGCCACCACTTCATAACTTGGTTGAACAAGAAAGGCAGAGTTCGTAAAACACAGAAACTCTCCTCAAACCTATTTTGGGCATGTCAGAGAGCAACTGTTGTTGTACTACCCAACTACGAGATGTTTTGAAGCGTAAGCCATAGTAATGCTCCTATTTGGGGCAATTGGCAGGTCCAGCTGTTTGATCAGGGACAGAATAGTGGTGTTGTCCTAAGCTCCAGTGTTGATCAGAGCGTTGCAGCTTCTATGTGACCTTGCCTCTCGATTTTTGTATATAGTGGTGAATGATATAACCAAGTAAGACGAAGGGTTACCCATTATTATTAAAACTTATAATATGTGCTGGAGTAGGTCTCACGTTGTAGGGTTGCTCTGCCTCCTCTGGGTTGAATGTCTCAGGAGTTTCTCTGGCTGCCTCAGGTGCAGGTGATAGGGTTCCAAGGAGGGGAAGGTTCTCACTGGGAGCGGAAGTTCTTTGATTGTGGGGGCCAAGCTAGGTAAGTGAGACCTCTCTTGTGAGCGCCAAAGAAAAATGATACTCCACCTGGATAGCTTAGGATATCTCCTCCTCCAAGGTAGAGGTGAGGTGGGTAACTGAAGTGGCTCTTAGTAACTTGGGGCACAAGTTCTGAAGTAACATACGCAGGAGCTTCGTGAGAGGTACTCTGGAAGACTGGTAAGATGCGGAAGTGTGCAGCATATTCTGCAATTTATAGGTTGCACTGTTTTAAGGACAACAGCACAGACTAGGCAATGTCAAGAGACTCCTAAGGTTATTCCACGCAATAAACCAGGTCTATGGACTCCTCCAGATTGGAGGATAAGCCAGTTCTTTGCGCAAGAATGTTCACCATTCAGGTAGACAGTGTAGCGGGCAAGGTGGATATGAGCGCGTCCAAATGCACATGAAGGTACTGTGATAACCCTACAGCCTGCTAGAATTGTGCGTGGAGTTGTAAACACTCCAAAGCATTAAATATCTAATCAGCCTCAGAAGGGTCCAAAGAGGGGCAAGAAGGATTCCCTGTAGACTGAGGGTGATAGCGTGGAAATGGGCAACATTGTTTGCAAAGAAGTGACAAATCTCAAGGAACATAAAAAGGAAGGAGTTCATGACCATCACCACCATGGTGGTGTAGTGTACCAGGTGGGAAGACTTGCGGGTTCAGGATTTTTGCAGCACATTAATAAAGATGAAGACAAAGTTTAAGAATTTGTTTAATGTCAAAGTTGGCCCTCATGAGATGCAAGGAAATACTATTGGAAAGACATGCTCACGCACTTACCCAAGTAACAGTCGTACTAAGCACCAGATATTGTTCTATTTGCAAATAATCTCCTTGGCGTTAGAGAATGTTGCTGTCCAGAAAAAAACCTACACAGAGCAAAAAAATGCCAGTTTCAAGGGCTGTAGATGAAGAGCAGATTCAGCAGCTTTGGAGGTTGCAACAATTGAGTTCACAGCGGGAGCAAAGGCTCAAGAAACACTAAAGAGAATTAACCAGTGAATTTTTTATTTATTTAATCTTTGGAAAAATGGAGGAATAAAAGGGAAGTGCTTTCTTATATCTTCTTCATTCTTTAAGTGAGTATCAGTTTGTATTGTATAAATTTATTTAAGGTATGATTGCCGGGGGATAAACATTTTATTAAAACTCAAAGAGAAAACAAAATAAAACCTCACCAAACAAAATGGATTTAACTACTGAAAATGAGCGGATATCACATAAAAGCAAACACAGCCAACCAGATGGGACAGTGGAGAACTTCTTATACCACCATGGAGGAAGGGGAGTGGGGATTGGGGCTTATCCTCGGCATCATCTTCTTCCCAGAGCTGGGCACAGGCTACTTTATAGATCAAGGGCGTTTGGGCGTCATCAAGATGCAGATCAAAATCTTTGATGAGCGGTGTGTCAGGAAAACAGCTAGAATAAAAAGGATGATGATACAATTGACTAAAGCTGTCTCAGCTTTAATGCTGGCGTCAGGAGTTTTAAAAATGTGGTGATATTTATTCAGGTATTCTTGTCTTTGAGATTCCATGATTCCACTACCACATTCTGGATAGCATCATTGGTGGTATCTTGAGCTTAAATAAACTCATTACTATGAGTTGCATTGAGGATGGTGGGATGTTTGGAGAAGGGATTCCTCCTAAGAGCATTGTCACTGATTTGCAGA
>JAKSZP010015156.1:0-39467 GCA_022478985.1 Massospora cicadina
ACTGACTTGAGAAGTGCCAATTACGGGGTTTAAATGGGACGGGTGAGATTGGAACTGGTGTGAAGTTCCAAAATCCGAACCATTTGAATCCTCATTGGGAAGAGTAGATTGTCCCAATTTGGTGCTTAGTGAACCAGAATGTGCGGCTAATCCAACCTTACATCTGAGGATTTGGGGGCCAGGTAGCTGGGTATCGCCCCTCATGGAGGGAGCCAGAAACACGGCATCAGCAATAATAGATGGGGCTGAATTAGCTGACACAATGGGGAGGTGAATGTCTGGATGGGCTGAGTTGCATTCAACTGAGCAGACGCCATTAAAACAGCATGGGTGATGGCCTCCTTGGTTGGAGGGGGCCCAGCGGGTTGGTGGGAGGCAGCACACACAGAGCTGTTAGGCGTGCAGGTTGCAGAAGTGCGATCAGGTGAACTGGCGCTAGTTGGAGTAGCTCCAGGTTGGGGGGTGGTGCCTGCTTTCATGGCTGCTGCTTGAGAGCGGGTGATTCTGGTTGACCCTGAGGTGGGTAACCGAGGGTTGCTTCGTTTGGGGGTGGTGCTGGCTCGTTTGGCATAGCCTGCGGGTTCTTTTGCGGGGTTTCCCGCCATATTTGCTAATAGTTTTCGTAAATCTCTTTAGTGGAGCTAAATTTCAGGCTGAATTGATTTTCGAAAAGTGATGCTTAGCAGAAAGAGATCAGGTTCAATTAGTTTTCTTGAGTGGTAAGTGGTTAATTGATTGATTCAATATTTAAATAATTTCTTAAACTTATAATTGTTCATCTACTATACAAAAAAAACTAAAATAGTTCATTAAAAATATTTCTTGGTAATTTATGAATCCCATTTGCAGCAATGAGGAAAATGACTATATATAATTTTTCATACTTAAGTAGTTAGTATAGATATTACTTGGTGAAGTTTATAGTATAAATATTTTAGCCCATAAGACCCTTGTCAGTAAAGTAAAATTTTTATGGTTTAAATTTAATATTATATCATATTTTTATATGACAATTTATTATGTTGAAAGGATTGAACTTGGTTAATTTTAAATTAGTTTTTGCTAGGTTAAAAATGGAAAATATAACTGACTGAAAAAATACACTAATAATATCAAATAATTTATATAAAACACAAAAAATAAAATAATCACTAAAATTGAACTAAAATTATATAATTCTTAATAGTATAAATAAATAAAACAAAAAATCGTTTTGAATTTGGTGCCATATTTCAAACTGAGTTCTAGAATTTTGCTCAAAAAACAAATTAGAGCTTATATCAGATTGAGTTCAAGTGTATACTGTAAGCAACTAAGAACACACAGTGCTGAGTATATGAGGGCTGTATGATAAGTACTTATGTTTATATACTGAGGGTGCCACTGATTAAAATCTACATTATCATACTTTAATATAACAATGTAAATATGGGCTGGAAAAATATTTTAAGAATATTGGTTGAGTAGTTTTTTAAGGGCTCATTAAAGTGTGCAAAAAAATTTTGTGTTAGAATGGAAAAAGAACAATTTTGGTTAGTCATTTGATTTCTTTTTTATGGGAGAACCTATCATAAGATTGATAGAATTTTAAAATCTGTTTATAAGGAACAATCACCTTTGGTGACCACCATCAGGTATTGGTTTAACAATTTTAAGCATGTCTGAACATCTATATCTATTGAAGACTACCCATGCCATCCAACTGAAGTGACTACAGAGGATATGGTTGACAAAATCATGATATTGTGTTAGCAGACCGTCAGGTGAATATCAGTGAGATTTCTGAAAGTGTAAACATCTCAATTGAACGTGTACAATATATCCTTTAATAAAAGTTAGGCATGAGAAAGCTATTAGTGACATGGGTGCCATGTTTACTAATGCCTGACCAAAAACAGAATCACATGACAACTTTAAAGTAGTGTTTGGTCATGTTTGAGCATAATCCAAGTGAGTTTCTGCAGTATTATGTGACCATTAATGAGTCTGGCTTCATCACTACACACTAGAATTGAAAATTCAGTCAGTAAATGGGTTTTTTGGTGGATGTGCACCAAAGAATGAAAAGATGATTCAATTGGCTGGAAAGGACATGGCTTTTATTTTTTGGGATTTACAAGGTATAATTTTAATAAATATTTAGAAAAAGGAAGGACAATTACAGGACAGTACTATGCTGATTAATGTGCATATTCAACACACAATTAAAGAAAAATAGTCCCATTTGGCAAAAAAGTTCTCTTTCATCATGATCACGCACCAGCTCATGCATCCATAATCACCATGGCAAAGCTGGTAGAATTATGATACAAATTGCTGCCTCATCCACCATATTCTCTGGATTGGCACCTAGTGATTTCTTTTTGTTTCCAGTATGAAAAAGGCTTAGCATAAAGTAGTTTGAAACTAATGAGGAGGTGATCTCTGAAACTAAGCATATTTTACAAAGTTTGAGAAACCCTTTTTTGTGATGGCTTAAAAACTTAGAGCATTGCTAAACTAAGCATGTAGAACTGAAAGGAGATTATGTTTTAGAAAATAAATGAAGTTAGTTTAAATTATTTTTCTGACACAGTTATTTATCATACCACCTTCATGTATAGGTTCTTTTTGTTAAAAAAGTTTATTCCTGAGACTGCATGAAACACAGATGTAAGTTCATTAATGGAAACTGAATTTATCAGTTGATAATTCATGTCATCATTAGGCTTTATTTTATACACATTTTTAAGGCAGAATTATAATAGAGCTGCAATATATATATTTATTCTTGTGTTAAGTCGCATCTAAGCCTTCACCAAATATGGATGTATAGTGCTTTATTAAGAATAATGTTTATCTTACATGTTCTGCAAAGTACAATCAGTGCTTACTATTCTATTTTTACTGTCTTGTGTTATTTACATATGCATGTGTGCACTATCAATATGTAGTAATTATGTTTCTATCTCTCTATATTGCAGGTTAAAGTTGTAAAGGGTGGACTTCAGCATCTAGTACTAAAAAAAAGGGGTGGACTTCAGTTCAGTGCTTTCTCTTAGTATACTATTTTGTTGATATCTCTGTTTTTGTTCAATATTGTTTATTGATTGTATCACTTTGAATGTGGTGTCTTGTATGGTTGTTCATTTAATAAATGTTCTTATCTCCAGTGGTGCATGCTTGAGTCTGTACATGGGTGAGTGTGTGATAGTATGTGTGCAGAGGACTAATTGAACCATTCTGTGCTGTAGTTTATAGTAACAGCTAACTTGAATGCATTCTATAGAGTTGATAAGGTAGATATTAATTAATTACTGAAAATTCCTGCAACTTAACTATAAAAGATTCTACTTAAGTTTGTAAAAGGTTATATAAAAATGTGCTAATATCATTAATGGACTGAAGTGATTTGAGACATATAATAATGGTTGTGCCCATCATGTTGATCATATAATAATCAACTTCAAAAAATGCTTAAAAAGTATATATATAATCATTTATATTATATACACAGCACTGTGTGTTATTAGTTGCTTACAGTTAACAATAGGACCCAATCCAATATATGCTTTTTTTTGTACTTGTAAAAACTTTTTATAAGTCAGTTTGAAATATGGGCTGACTTCGAGAGATTTTTATTCATTTAATATCATTTTATCAATTATTTCATACTTTTTGGTGCACTTTGAAGTCAATTCTTTTTTCCTATTTTTCAAAGTTAGTTAAAAATATCTAGAAATAAAAAACTAAGTTACTGGTCATATACTAGACTAATACTTACAGATTGGAATGGGACCATCATGTGATTCTATTTTGCCAAAAAGTTCATTTAAATTGATCTAGTCATTTTGAATAATATGCAAACAAATAGAAAAATTATACAAGGAAAAATTGAAAAACCCCTTCTTCAATTTTAGTTGAAAAGGCTTTGTTGATTAATTATACTTTTTACAAATTATTTCATACATTTTAGTGCAACTTTTATTTATTTGTTTATACTTTTTGGTGCATTTTTAATAAATTATTTATACTTTTAGTACTTTTTTGAAGTTGGATCTTTTTTCTTAAAAATTTACTTTTGAAGTTGAGTCAAACTATCTCAAAAAAACTACTTGTTAGATAGTGAACCAATCTTTATAAATTAGAATGGGACTACCATGGGATCATTCTCTTTCACTAAAATGGTCATTTAAATTGGTTCAGTGGTTTTGGAGTAATATGTGAACAAGAAGAAAATATATACAGGTTGAATTGAGAAGTATTCCTTTTTTGAAGTTGGTTAAAAATGCTCACTACAGTGGTAAAACCTGTGACTTTGGCGTTATTAGCACCACACTCTAACCAACTGAGTTTTTTTTAAACTCCAAACTTTATTAAAGTAGAAATTTAAGGGAAAGTAAGAGGGGAGGGCGGAATACAGGCGATTCAGCCAAGGGTAAAAAGAAATGGGGTTTTGGGCTGCTAGAGATCTAGCACCTCCAACCATTGATGATTAGCGATCACCATCACTAGCCACAGTTCTAGCATCAGTGGGCTTACAGGCCATTCGATTCTCAATCAATTAGTAGCATCATCACATACAATGAGCAATCCGGTGGGGAAAGCCAAACATGTGACTTTATAACACCTGGGGATTATGCGCGAGAATTTTGAGATCTGATAGAGCTTATTGGAGATAATCTGAATGGTCTTCAATACCAAACCTCTGTGATGGGGGTGCTTGTTGCTCAAAACCTTGGTGACAAGTGCACAGCGAATTACCCATACACAATAATGGTAAATGAAGGCTCATAGTTGGATTGGAGCCATTCTCAGGGTTTTCATAAAGAAAAGGTCCTGCTTTGGATGTATACCCAGTGGCAAATGTTTGCCTGATAGGATGTAATGCATCATGTACCAGTATTTTTTGAACGCGGCGCATTCATTATAACAGTGTGCTATGTCTGCTTCCAGTTTGGCACATATGGGGCATTCTTTGTGCTGATAATCCAGCCTGCTGTGCTTGCCCAATTTGAATGCCCAATTTAGGATCTGCCAGGTTACCAAACGCTGTTTGGCCATAACCAAGCAGGAGTTCAGGCCCAAAATCAACTCCTTCATCGGGTAGTTGGTGTCATGGCCTTTGGTAGTCCAGTCATTTAGGATTTGTGGATGGGTAGGCAGATTGCACCCCAGCTTTGGGAGTGGATCCCCATATTCTATCGGCATCAATTTGTACCTTATTCTGATCAACTTGGTTGTGTATTCATTGGCTATTCAGTTACGCTTCTCCCAGCTTGTTGCAGAAATCATTGCAGAATTATGTGCTTTGATGTCCCTCTGAATTTGGTCAGCCTCTCAGTCCAATTGCTCAAATGACCACCCACCCTGGTGCACAGCCCGATTGCATAGTTGCTAATAGTGTGGGGCACCTTTTAGGGAGGTTATCCATGGGTGGTTAGCCATCCATTTTATATTGATCAGGAGGAAACTGGCTCTTGGAGGCCTCGGGCTCTTGCCCAGTTCACACCCCATGCTAGGGTTATAGCACATGTGCATCTGTGTTAGCTTCAGAAATGACTTTCCCCATACGCACTGGGCGTGAGATTTGAAGTCCAGGAGGCCCATGCCTTCTTCATTCTTTATTTTGACAGGACTTCCACTGGTATTAATGCCACCTTTGCCTTGAACCATAGGAAAGTTTGGAGCATTGACCTGATTTTCTTCTCTAAGTTTAGCTCATTGGCAGCACGTGAGTAACATACCACAACTTTGAGAAGATGAAGACGTTTATTGCCTGCACTTTCTCCTCAAGGCATAGTCTGGCGCTTTTCCAGCATGCCATTTGTTAAGTTTTCAGCTGATGGTGCAAGCTAAATTAACCTAACAATGAAATTGAGTTATAAACTCATTTTTCAAATGAAACTCCTGCTTGTAATCAGGAAGTAGATTTTCTAATAATCCTCAATAATAGCTAAGTAACTCTGGTACACTCACCGTTCTTAAGTCTAATGGCACCAACAAATACAAGACCTTCTGTCTTTGTACAAAATCAGAAAATTATTCCTCTATAATCAGGACTATTTCTCTGGCAGGCAACTATGTACTTTTCTTTGGGAAAAGTAAATGCACACAACTATCTAGTATAGATGTAATGGCAACAGATACAAATTTCCAACAGACTACAGATGTGTAATAATTAATAAACTAAGTGACAGTAGTTATTAATAATCAATAAAATAGTAAATGATGATAATTGATGTTTTATTAATTGGCCAGGTGCCAGTATTATATACCTCTTGGGCATCTCCTAACTGAAAACATCTATTAGATGAGTTCATTCATATTATGCCAATCCTCTGCTGGTCATGGCAATAATTATGAAAAATCCTCAATTCAATTCAGCTCATGAATTGACTGAAAATAACAATCACTTCAGCCTGATTGAAGGCAATTATACTCGCATAATTGGGACAACTTTGGATTTTGAACTCAACATCAAAATCTTCCCAATTAGAGCTACATCATAACTCGACGTCTAACAATAAATGGGGAATAAAACATATATGATCATAAAAGATGACGCACCCCAATTTGGGACATTGGCAGGCCTCTCAATAGCACTAAGTACGCCCATAATCAGGACATCTATGTTTAAGTGCATAATTATTGATTTTGTTAATCAAACCCAACTTCTGCCTTAGTGCATTAAGATTAGTGCACTAATATAGAGGTGCAATTTAGTTAATGCTGTGGGACCACCTTGCACCCAAGTGGACCCAAAATCAGCCATAATATAATTATATCACAGTTATTATTAGTTATGATAATTGGGATGATTTAAAAGCAATTGAGATGATTTTGGAATTAATTTAAGTATGCAGATAAATAGGGAAAGATCAAAGGATCCATCAATGGAATTAATCTATCAGCATTGATGGTTTTCTCAAAGGGTTTATTTTTGAGTCAACCATCAAAATCTAACACCATTCAGATCAATAAGCTTGACAATACTTCTTGTTTGGTCTCTGGTACCGCTGGTCCCTTGACATTGAAGCTCAGGTTGCCAATCTGCATCACTGAGGTTTTTGCCAAATTTATTTTTGCGTTCAATGTGAGCTGATAGAGGTTTAATAGTTCCTCGGTGCCCTGGAGGTCAGTTGAGGAGCTTATTCCTACTACTGCATCATCCACAAATGCTAGCATCTTCAGTGGCATTTGGTTAGGGTGGACTAAACCCCAGAGCTTCGCGTCCGCTGCTGCCAGTAGAATGTTGGCTGCAAAGTTGAAGAGTATCAGTGACATAGGGTCACCTTGGTGGAGACCTTGCCTGACAGGGATTTTGTTGGTTGTGCCATCTGTGACCATAACCTTCATTACCAGGCCTGAGTACAGAATTGTTATCCATGCTCAAAATGTGTCAGGGATGCTGACCTCCTTTAGTGCCTCATGTAGGAATGACCACACTACTTGGTCATACACCTTTTCCATGTCATAAGGTATCCTTGTTTGATGCCCCTCATATCCTGGAGTATGCTCTGGACTGAACCAATGCTGTCCCATATACTATGGCCTTTGATGAAGCTGTGCTGGGCACTATGGAGCATGCGCGGTGCTGTTGCCATCAGATGGTTAGATAGGATGCGCGTGAGCAGTTTATAATTGGCGTTTGATAGTGCAATTGGGCGCCAGTTCCAAAGTTGGCATCTGAGGCCTTTTTTGTACAGAAGTACAATTTGGGTCTCATGGCCTCCTGGAATTTGTTTGCCATTGTGCAAACAGTGGTTAAAGAGGGCTTTGAGCTCTGGTGCAATGCGGTCTTGGAATATGCTGTATATTTCTGCACACATATTGTCAGGGCCTGGTGCTTTCATTCTTGGTGACTCCTTTAATGCCCTCTTAACTTCATTGATAGAGATTTTGGTGGATAGCTTGGCAACATCTTCCAGCGTACAGCCACCCAGTGCCAGCTTGGCCAGGTCAATAAGGGTTTTTGTCACTAATTTGCTCGTTTCTCTTTGTCAGAAGAGATCACCATAAAAAGTTTGACCCTTGCACTTGATTGTTTTAGGGTCTGATGATACTTCCCCTTCCGCTGTCTCCACTTCCCATACCCTAGCCTTAGTTCAGATTTCCTTGAGGTGTTTCAGGCCCTCTTTGGTCATCATCCCCGCTAGGCTCTGATATTGGTAAGTTGCATTGGTCCATCTCTCTGAGTCTTGCTTCATCATTATGGCCTGATACTTTTGTGTGTTGTTTGGTACTCGCAATTAACTGACTTTGAAAAAGAAGGAGGTTATCAATTCAACCTGTCAGTATGTTTTTTCTTTTTTTTCTTTTTTTTCTATGTTTGTTTGTGCATAACTCTGGAAATACTGTACCAATTCTGATGAACATCTTCTTCAAAAATTGAGGATGCTCCAACTTAGGTCCCATTTTGCTTTTTGTAAGTATTGGTCAAGTATCTGCCCATTAATCTAGCAAATAAAAAAATTGGCTCAGAAGCAATGGATACTTGTGGGACTAATACAGCACCAGATAAATGTTTTTCCAGCATCAGTGAAGTGATAGCTTCATTGCACATTTGGTATGTTCTATGGCTGGGGGTATATTCAAAATTCAGTCAGTATGAGCTCATAGTGGGATGAGTTTAAATCATTATAGATAGCTATCATTTTTGCATAATTTGACCTATAAAATCATCTAAATTAATAAAAATAAATTGTTTTAGATAGTGATCAATAAATTTACATAGATTGACTAATAAAAGCAACCAAATCTAATAAAATGAATTACTGTATATGGCGATCAGTAAATTCAGCATATGTTGACCAATAAAATCATCTAAATTTAATAAAATGAAGTATTGTAGATGGTGATCAGTAAATTTAGTATAAATTTGACCAATAAAATCAACTAAATGTAATAAAATGAATTAGCAGCATATTAGGTTATATAAATACTATATATAATAGATATACAATAAAAGTTCTAATTTTATAGAGAAATAGTAAGGGTGAAAAACAATATATAGAGATAGTAATGATTAATAAAAGTAGGAAAAGAGCCACTTTTAAAAATGCACTAATTTTTTGAGGGAAAAAGGGCTGGGGGTAAAGCCTTTTTAGGAAAAAAGGAACCTTCTCAAAAAAATTTTTGGAGAAAAATAGAACCTCCTTTAAAAAAAGCTCTAAAAAGTATGAAATAATTGAGAAATTAAGCCTACTCAATAAAACCCTTTTTTAAAGTCAGCGCCATATTTTAACTGACTTACAATAGGTATTTATAATCTATAAACTCAGTACTATTTATCCTAAGTTGCTTATAGTTTACACTTGGACCTAATCCAGACATAAGATAATTTGTATTTATGAGCAAAATTCTATAAATTAGCTTAAAATATGGTGGCGACTTCAGAAAAGGGTTTTTTTGAGTAGGCTTAATTTCTCAATTATTTCATACTTTTTAGAGCTACTTTTAAAGGAGGTTCTTTTTTTCCCAAAATTTTTTACTGAATTAAACCACATACACAAATAATATGAAAAGATGTGTCTATTATAATCTATATAATATTACATCTAGAGCCTTTTGATAAGGCATCACATTTGAAATTTAAGGCATCATCAAATTTAAATATAAATAATCTTTATTGTATAGATAACCAGGAATTAGTAAGTTACATAATTAATCAATCAAATGCTTATAATAAGTGTAGTAATAAGGAATAGTATGAACAAAGGGTCAAAAGCTATACAAAAACAATACTAAAATGTATTACATCCAGTGACTACATCAAGATTGTCTAAGGGTTACCATATGATAAACATAAGCTATGTTTCTCACAAAACCTCTTGAGATTTTAATATATATATATATATCATTTGTGGTATAGAGGAGCATTTACACTATGTTACAGTATGCCAGATAATTAAACGACTTCATTGATGCAGTGTATATTCTTTAAGGTCATCATGGGGAACTGAACCTTGCTTTTCAAATTATGATAAAGAAGATGAGCTGCAACACAGCATTTTATTGTAACATACATCTGTCATAATCCAGGTGTTTCTTGGATGTAACTTTATTTTTATAAAGAAAAAGATATAAGGCAAATTAGGCCTCATCCCAGTGTTATAAATAAAGTAAAACCAATTGACTTCATAACCTTAAAAATTTAACCATATTTTAAACTTTTGCAGCAATACAGCCCGATTAAAATTAACACCATTAAGCCTTTGACTTAAAAACATTGGCAACCAATCATAAAAAACAATGCCTCTTAAATTACTGCTCCAATTCAACATGATTCATCTGTGGTTATCTCAAAAATTCAGGATACCCTATTCATTTGATCCCATAGAAGTTCATGATATGTAAAGGTTTTGATCATGAACTGAATTAGCATATGGATTATTTATCAGCAAATTATCTTATAAGCTGATCACCATCCTAATTTTACTAGTTTTTTTATTTTTTAAAATAATAACCCTTTATTAATTTACTTCAGAGTTTGTATTATCATAAATTATCAAAAAAATTGATGAGGTCACAGATGCCATAGCACTGGAACTAATTTTATAACCATGGTACATTGCATTACTCTTGTTGTGCATATGCCTATCCCTTGTCAGTAATCACTTTACTTGTCATGTGAATTACATGTGGTTCCAACCCTATTTTTGTGTTTCACAGTTTTACCTAGGCTTGCCTGTAGGTTTATCTTCCAAATAGACTAGTAAGTCACATTATAGAAGTGTACCATGGTTCTAGAAGAAACTCTATATACTTTGTCTCTGTCTTCTTAAATGTACTACAAACATATGAGTTTGAAAACCTCCCTACATGATATACCAACACCACCACTGTGGTAATTATAAAATTTATCTTTTTTATGCTTCTGGAAGTTTGCTGCCATTCTTCACATAATGTTCAACCACTTCACCGCTTTCAACCTCTTCCTTTGGGGAAAACCTTGTTTATCCTTGGACTCCACTAAGGTTGACTTTCTCCACAGCGCCCTGGAATAACTTTGCCTCCAAGAACATTTCCACCACAAAACTGGTGTCTATTGACCCTTAAAAAAGAAAGTGGATGCACTCATCTCCGCATTGTTAACCAAATTTAGCTACTTTGGTGGTATATCCTCTTGGAAAACCTAGCTCAGATTATCATTGTCTTTGTATGAGTATGTTGACCTGTATACCATGTTGCTACCCCTGAAGAGTCTCTTGATGCAGCCTAGTTCACGTTACTATCCCTGCAACAATATGATCTCAGTAACTGAGTTTGACTCTTTTTTCTCCCTATCCCAGTCTGCATGAGCTCCTCTTATCATACTTACCTGTATATTTCAGAAAAACATGTGCCTGAGCTACTGAGTAACAAACAGATATTTGCCTTGCTGCCACACTGTAAGAAAAGTCCTTGGCGTCCCAGGTCTATCACCTTATAATTTAGAGCATACCATTGAGAAGTCCTATCTTCAAGTCCTGTCTTATGTGACCATGGCACCACTATATCAGGTGATAACGTAGCTTCCCTCATGATTGCTTGACTATATCATAAAATTGTCAACACCACTGGAGGAAATTCTGAAGTCTGTAGCACATAGGTAGTTGAGCAACCTTACAATTTTTCCCAGCTCCCAAATACATCATGAAATAGAATAAATTTGGGTCTAACCCTTCATCTTACCTGATTATACCATTTTACCACTTAGCATAAAAATCTTCAAGGAAAAAAGTTACCATAAAAGCTGTAAAGCATTGGTGATACTAGTGCAGATGATTACGTTAAACTTTCTTTAATTATTTGATTAGGCTTTCTTACCTCTCCTGGTGGAGATACTACTCTAGCTGACACCTCCAAGTCTTCATGTAGCTGGAAAATACAACAGCCAGTTATCTTCATAAATCCCATAACAGGTTTGAGGAGCACATTTCCCTGAGGAATATCCTTGATCAATAATACATAGCATGAGGTGGTGGCATATGCACTCTCCATAATTTGATATGAGAAGTGGTCTACTCACCTTGAAAACAGTGGAAAATATCATGAGGTGTTGGACTTTTGCTCTCCTTTTACTAAGGACCCTTTAATGGGAATAATCAAAAGATTCTTCCATATTTGAATTTTTTTCAATGGATTTTCAGAACTTTGCTTACATCTTTTGAGCCTGCTGTCTATTCAGTGCTGTCTGCCTCTATCCCATTTGAATTCTTGTTTAAGTTTATCATGGGCATGGAGCTCCCTAAGAGATGCCCTTTTTACAATTTAACACCAAAGCCAATGAGTCTCTGAATGTTTACATCAAAAATATGCTTGTAAACAAAAAATCCGGCCCTTTAAGTCCTCAGTTGCCTCATCTGTGCTCTCAATTCCCAAAGAAAACAGTGACCTTCGCCTTTGTTTGGATTTCTGGAGACTCAACGTAATTATTGAGCCAGAATCTTACCTCATGATGCTTAAAGATGATATTAACTAATGAATGAAAATAGAAAAATCTCTTTCAAGCTAAACCTAGTAAATGCATCCCGCCAAATTTCAGTTTGCCATCATCATCAACAATACAACTCCTTTAAGTGTCATCTGAACGTTTTGAATATAATATGATGTACTTTTTGGACTCCACAATGCACCTACTGCATTTTGACGAATGCTTTATTAATTGCTGGGTATTCTTGTGGGTTAAGTGATTTGTCACGTATATATATGACTCTTGCTATTCCTTCAAAAAAGCATGCTAAGGATGTTGATAAGGTTATTCAGGCGTTCTAAGGCTAATCTGAAGTTAGAGCCCTCCTTTTATATGCTCTTAAAGACTCTGTATCACATTCTTGGTTAATTTCATTTTATAAAGATAGCATGGCTATTTGTCCTTATAAGTTGTTGGCCATCAGGAACTGGGCTCCCCCTATAGAAAAACTAGTGTATATAGTTTTTGGGTGTAATCAACTTCCTCTATCATCTCTTCTAAGGATTTCTTCTTTACAGCCGTGCTCTTGACCTATCTCACAGGTCAGGTACCTTTTGTTTGAGGAGATGCAGAATAGTAAGCCTCCCAAGCCAATGAGGTAGGTCTGCTTTTCTCCCCTGTTTTGGCCTACTCTCATTCGTTTCTTCATTTACCGTTGAGATGGATTCTTTAAAATTTGTTTTTGGGACTGTTTTCTACAGGAGGGTGAGTATGTTTAGAGCATCCTGTTTATTACTTCAGTCACAAGATGCTCCCTATGGAGAAAAAATACCTTAGTTATTAAAAGGAGTTCATTTCCATTATTGTTCACTTAACATGTGGGAGCACCACACTTTTTTATGACAACCATCCATTTATCATAAGAAAAACCACCAAATTCTGGAATTACACAAGAGTTGTTAAAAACGACCCTGTCACCAAGTACGCTGGTACCAGATTATTATTTATTAAACCTTTAAAATGAAGAACAAGCCTGGAACACCCAACTTGATTCCAAGACTCTGTAAGATTATAGGTTCCATCTATCAATCTAGATAGGGCCTTTCACCCCTTTAAACTAGAAAGGGTACTAACCCTATTGCGGTGTCATTGACCAATTAGGGGACCTGGGTCATACTGTAGTGAGCGTTGGGTGAATGCTACCCCTCCATGATTAAATTACCTCTATATACCAACTCCCAGTATCAAACCATTTATTATCTCATATTCATCAGAGCATTTAGTGCAGAGAATCAAGCAGCTCTGTGTTGAATATAGACAATTATAAAAGGTAGTACCAATGTCACAAACTCCCCTTTTTTAAATGAGGACTCAAATTAGAGCATCCTTGATTGAAAAAATTTGACAACTATGGTACCCCAAGTAATATTTTTATTATAGAAATCCTTGTATGTCCCTAGTTGGGAGGTAAAGTGTAAAAATGAAAATCAACTGTGGCCACAAGACTAGACTTCTCTAAAGAAAATTTTGATGCTCAAAACAGGTTTTATACTTGTCATCTTTAGAAAAATAGACATAATTTACTGTATATAAAATTTACCAAAAGTATCATTGAAGCCCAACTCAAACGCCTTAGGAACAATTGTGCTAATTTTGGGCTTCGTTGTTTGTCTTTTATCACCTCCTCCCTGATCATCCCTAAGACCCAGCATCTTGCTAATGGTAGGGTGTTGGGATTTTTTCCTTTTACTTAATTCCAACTAGGGTTTTAGTATAGAAACCTTATTTTATTCTTCTAATTGAAAAATAATAGGTTTATGATTTTATAGGTTGTAGGAGAGACTATAATAGAACTTTCTGTTTAACTTTTCAAGTGTAGTAGATCAAAAAACCCTAGGAAAAGCTCACCCCACTTTGACCAGTGTCATGAACCCAAAATTTACTCCCTCTCCTCTCATGAGTTGACCCCATAAAGGGAGAGCGTCGCTTTGTAGTCTGCAGCTGCTGTTAAGGGTATTCAGGCACTTGAACTTACAGCCCAGTTTTCTCTAGGCTCCATCTAATCCTTATAATAACCCAACTTCTAAATGGAAAGTATGATACATAGTAAAAATTTATGGTTTCATTTTATAAATAAAGAATCTTGTCACCGCTTAGTGCTTGATATACCCTCAATATATTTTTAGCACTAGGTGTTCCCAACCTAAGGGGAGATACACCAATCTCGTTACTAACCCCATATCATGGTGCTAAAGAAAATTAATTCATATGTATTATTCTGGTTCTAAAGATTTAGTCCTTTTTACAGCGCCCCAAATGAATCTTTGGAAATGGTTGCAATTCCTATAGAAACTGAGGATCCATCAATCACAGCTTATCACATCTTTCTGGTTCACTAATGTGAAGAACATTGTCATGTATATCCAGCTTATAAGGATCTTTCAGATGTACGCCCATAACAGACCTTGAAGTATCCAAAAATGTGTTTTTCTGTCATATGTTAGGGCAGTGTCTATGCCAATCAGTTATAAACAGATTCACTAAGGTATGGAAGAGCTGAAAAGTCAAAAAAAACAGTTGACCCAATTGTTACCTCAATGTAATGCCCTTGGCTCTAGCTATTAAGCTGGAAAGGGTCATGTACTCTTTTAGGACTAAAATTGGGTAACCCAAGACCCTGACCCTTACCAAGACCTCTGACCTAAGGCATACCCTGGATGAAAGATGTGTACTTGCAGCCCCTCCATGCTTCTCATATTTTATTTCCTTAACCTACTCCAAGGACCACCCTAGTACTAAATCTGTAGAGTATTAAAGTGAAAAGATCAGAATACTTTGTATAAATTTTATTTGCTTTAAAAATGCAACAACACGGCTCCATTTCTCATCCCTTGACAAGAGGCTCAATCGGGAGTCAGCCTGAAAGGAAAAATTTTACTAGTAAAGAAAATTGGGCATGAAGTTAAAGGGGAAAGGTTTAAAATGTTTTCAAACCTGGCATCAGGAACCCAAAAGTGTCAAAATGAATTTGGACATTTAAAATCAATCAAAGATAACTGAGAATAGTGCCTAAATTTTGGCCAATATTGTTGCTATGTAGAAATTGATTGTGACAATGATTCCTAAGACTATTGAAATGCAAATTGGTTAAAAACTGTTAATCACAATATATAGAATCAAAAACAGTCCTAGTATACAAATTCTTCTTAATACCTCACCCCTACCAGCACAACCTAAAACCCACCACCCTGCTAATATTAGGGTGTTGGGGTATTGTTTTAACTTTTCTCATTAATATGTTCTTAAAAGAATGTCGGTTTAATTGTATTTTAAATAAATTTTATAAAACTTTGCAAGTCCTGTTCTCATTAAGTTGTAGTTACACAAGAATCTAACTTATAAAAGCAAAAGGAACCTTGTAGGCGAGAACTCAACCCTATTTTAGAATTTAAAAAATCCAAAATAATTATTAACCCTCCCCTTCTCACTCTCTGAATCCTAGTGAAACGCAGCTGAGTAGTATGTATCTACTGTTGTAGCTGCTAAAGCATCCTCATTCACAATCCATCTTTCTCTTGGCGTGCACTCATCCTAGTACTTTCTATTTTAAATAATTTTGACTGCGCTAATTTCTTATCCCTGTAACGGTCAATGACCATACATGAATCTCATAAGGTTGGGAATCATGAGATTTGGGGTGTATTTATAGCCGCAATTCCATTATTATAAAGAGGTTTTCCTAATCAGGTCAATAGCAGGATAATTATTTTAATAAACATTTAAGTGGTTGTCCATTTTAGAGGTTTCTCAGTTCACTGACAAGTTACCAGGACGTTATTAATTATGGAGACTTTTACATGCCTCATGACCAACAATGCAAATAGCCTTTTTGGTAATATTTTAAAGAGAGGTTGCCCTTAAAGAAACTCACTTTGGAATTATATTCTGAACTTTGAGTTACCCCAAATGAAGGCTGCTATTTGCTAGACCTGCTATATTTAATATAATTTATTATTGTATTTTATTCAGGAATAAAGAGGTACATACTGGGTCCTGTGGTGTTTGGTCAGGTGGGATCCTCATCCAGCAGGTTGGTTTGGTGTGGATGACAGTGAGACTGGAAGTGAGAAAGGGGTGGACATCGTGAGATCCTTTGGGGTGGCGATGCCTTGGCAGAGCAGAATACCCTGTCCCAGTGGAGGTTGGATGGGGAGCTTGTCAAAAGCCACAGCATGGGTGACAAGAGGCTTTCAGGACATTGTTGTCCACTGCACCTTGGCCTACACCCATCCCTTCAGGATGGTGGTTGCCAGAGTAGCCCCTAAGGCGAAAGAGGCTGGTTCACCACACCTCAGCCCAGTGTGAACATTGAGGCCACCCACCTAGATAGGAGTCTTGGTGGTTTGGTACATCTATTGCCCTTTCTCTCATGGGAGTGACCCCCATCCAAGGGTTTGGGTTCATGGCCGGTGGTGAGTGGGCCTTGGGAGCCCCATTCATTACAGTCCCCATATATAGTACAGTGGGTCAGTGAAAATCTACAGTAACTGAATTAGTGGACACCAGTGCAAGAGGGATATTACATTAGTCTTAGAGCTTCATAAGCTTTGTATCTTGAAGTTACACCAGGTTTTCCTACCATGGGACTGTCTATTATACCCATACCACTTTTTTGTATGAGCTATTGCAATTTATTGCCCATAAGCATGAATTTGTGGAAAACTTCGCATTAATTTCAGAATTATTATACCAGTGATTTTGGGGTAGGATGGTGGCATTGCTAGCCAGAAAGTATCTAATTAGAACAGAACATGCTAGCCTTCACCTCCAATTTTAATTTAGGTGAAATTCCCCTCCCCTGTGTTGACAATGAGAAATGTCATGGCAACAACAGTGAAATACTCATATATTGATTTTATGCCATTTTAACTACTTTGACTCTTCTTCTAGAATACTAAAAAGAAGGTTTTGATGCAGAAGTCTCTAATCAGATGTAAAGTCACTCAGAATTTGATCCGAGTTTTCAGCTGATAGTGAACCTCATCAACATGATCAATTGTACCTTATATCCCTACATGGTCAAGGAAGACCAGGTGTTTAGAGTATGAATTGATGATATGGTAATGAAGGGGTTCATGATCAAAAAACCTCTCCATGTTATCTCCAGTAGTTTTATACAGAAAACAAATAGAACCTGAGACCTTTTTTAATTGCCAAAACCTGAATAAATGTTATGATTTCAGATCCCTATCCCCTATCTCTTGAGGCCGCAATTGCTCAAGCAATTTTGACTTACAAATCTTTTCTAAAACTAACTAATGAATAATTTTCATCAAGTGAGGTCAAGTCTGGCTAAGAATATATGAAAGCCAATTGCACCCAGTATGGAATATTCTATTCTAAGGTTATGCCTTTTGGTTTAGAAACACACCATATATGTCATGGTTGGATGACTATATAGTGGGAACTGATGCTAAAGATAAGGCTGGGTGACAGGAGGCTCAGAAGGTGAAACTTCAGGCTCTTCCTGACCTGAAACACACCTTAGATCAACGCTGGGTGCAAGCAAAGCATGCCCAGGTTGATACTAATAGGTTGCAAAATGCCCAGCCTCTTATCTCGGCCCAGGCACTGAAACAAATGATTTACATTACAAATGAAGAAGGTTTGATTCAGTTAATTGGAGGGCAAGGGTTCAAATCCCATTCGAGTTCATGAAATTTTAAGATTTGGTAAAATATGGCTTCAATCGATTACTCAAGTGAAGGCACTTTTGGTGTATTTTATGAAAATGGATGGAAGCGTCTGTTTATTGGAGAGTCAAGGCTTGGGTGCACTTCTGCAGAGCCTTAACTTCCCCATCCCACTTTGGATACGTTTTTTGTGACCAACATTCCTTGTTAGTCAACTTTCTTAAATAAATTTACCCATTATTTTACGTTTTACTAATGGTTCCTTGGGCGAACTTGGTGGTGGACCTCTTCAGGGAGGTCTCCAACTATGTGGGCCACTACCTTTTATCACAATTTACCAAAATCCCAGGTGCTCCCTTGGGCCGCCCAGGTCCCCTCCAGATTGAGGCACCCAAGCCTACTGACGCCAAGTTACGCTTGATTATGGACTCCCCTCTGGGATCCACTCAAGCTGTGATGATTCTCACTTACCTGGTACTATATGTTGCGCTCTACACCCTTGCCTGGGGTACCTTTTACACAGGCACTGTTTGAGGTGTCTTATTTCCCATTCTCCTAATGGCTAGTTCCTTAGCAATGTGGGTTTGCATCCCACATCACCTTGCTGGGAACGAGAGAGTTACAGACATTCTCTTGACAGTATATTTCAACAGTGCTTTGATGAAGTCCTAGAAAATCTCAGGTTTTCCTTATATATAGGCTATGCAGATGACATATTAATTTACTTGCCTAACACTGATTAACATGGTAAGGATTTTTGCTGTGGAGGCAGCAATCCACAAAGTTGGTCTGTTTCTAAGCCATTCACATGTAAATTATAAGAGGATAAAGTTCAGTTTCTGAGCAACCTAATACTAAGAGTTTATATAGCCATAGCGCCTTCCATGATCAATTCCATACGCTCTTGGATCACTCTAGTGATGCTAAAGCAATTTCACAGCTTCCTAAGATCAGTAATTTTTGCTTAAGAAGTTCTCCCCAGACATTTCAGAACTGGCCTCACTCCTTCAGCCTCACTAGTAAAAACGCTCTTTTATTTAAAATCCCAGATGTCAGCAAGCGTTTGAAGCAATAAAGGAAATTTTCACCAATGTGACTGTTCTGAATCATGTTGATGAAGATAAACCTTTATTGTAGCTTGTGACGCTTCTGGTACCATGGTTGGTGCCATCCTTTTAAAAAGCATGATGAGCGGGAACATCCTGTGGCTTACTTTTCTAAAAAGTTTATTGTCATGGAGTGTTAATGGGCCTTCTATGTAAAGAGTTGGCTGCTGTTTCATGGTCATTGATATATTGTAATTACCTTTTATAGAACACCAATAATACGATGGTGGTGCTCACAGATCATAACTCTTTTACTTACTATTAAAAACCCCAAAAGTTGAACACAGGCAGACCAGGAAACACCACTATCTTTTACGCTAAAATCTTATGTATTAGTTTGCCAAAGGGCTACTCCTATTTTACCCATACATCCTAAGCCGTAAACCCCTATTGTGCATCACCCTGCAACAAGGACTCTGACTTAATCATGGTAATTCCCCATAACAAACCATGCCTCTTCCATCTCCAGACATAGCTGAGGTTGCTTCCCCCACACCAAAGCTCCCATCATTGTCAACTCTTATGAGCTAGTTAGTGAAGCTATTCATTTCAACTCATCCCTGTATCCTCAGCATAAGAAGGTTATTGTAACAGATGGAAGCACCCCAGTTCCGTCCGCCATATAGTTTTTAAATATTGTTTTAGTGCACTGACAAGCAACCAAAATGGCCTAACTGAGTAAGGAGAGGTTTGGGGCACCGACAAGCAGCCAAACATTCACCTCTCATTGGTGGGCTATGTAAGTCCTCTGTGTGGTTGGTCCTACCCAACCACGTGAAAGCTCTTAAAACAGAAATGCCCAAAAAAGACCACAGGTATGCGAGGTATGCAAACCCTGAAACATCCTTATATTTTTTATTCTGGAACATAAAAACCAAGGCGCCTGCTGACCTGAACTCGTCCGGGGAGCAACTGACAATGCTCCCCAGGAAGGGAATTCTAGGGTCCTCATAGAATTTCTGAAGTGAGCTTTGGAAATGGGCATGCGCGCCTTATAAGGGAGCGCATTGGGGACCTCACCCAAGCCATCAATTAGGCTTGTGCAAGCCTAATTGATGGCTTGGGCAAGGCACAACCCAATGTACAAAACGACCAAACCAAAAATGTTTTTAAAAAAGCGATCTGACTCAGATTTGGATTTTCCTAATCTGAGTCAGAATGTAACAAACAAGACAAACTTGTCCGTTACAGTTATCTCCTTGATGCTGTTTTAGATCCCAGTTTTAAGAACCTGAAAGGCAAGACCTCACTATTAAGATTGATGTTGGTAAAGCCCCTTTCATATGGTATTGTCAAAGAAGGATGTGGTAATATATTACATGATAAAGTATGGGCTCCCTATGATCTGCATTCCAACTTCATAAGGAAAATCATTATCCCCCTACCATTGGTCATCCTACCATATAAAAGTGCATTTACTTAATCAAATGTGGGTATGATTGTAACGGACTCACAAAAGATGTCCCCAACTGAATTAACAATGCTTAGTCTGTTACAGTCTAAATTATATAGAATTGGTTGAAATGGCTTCCTACATCCATCTCAACAAACAGTGTCCATGGACTTCTCTTTCTGTAAATTTTATTGTGAGTTTACCAACTTTTTGTGGGTATGACGCAATTATGGTAGTTGTAGATTGCTTCAAAAAGTACGCCCTCTTCATCCCTTTTCTGATGACAGCTGTTGGTATGAGGGATATAATCCAACCGTCCCTATATTTGTTTAGGTTATCTGAAGACACAAACGTAAAGATTAATTTTATACAAAGTTTATATATACTAAGGGGTAAAACTTCTAAATAGACAAATATACTTATACTATGCTGTATAATAGTGATAACGGAATAAGTTTTTAGAAAAAGAATTCCATTTTATTTACTGGTTTTAATATTTAGAGGAAATCATGGATTAAACTCTTAGGAAAAATCACAAAGAACCTCTGATCCAAGATCTATAGACTTACTCTTTGGGGTTTCTTTGGTGTCATATTACATTTTAGAAATCATAGCATTCATCTGTTGAGATCAGATTTGGATTTCAACATCAGGAGGATTCATTTTTTAGCTTTTGGGATGATCCTTGACAACTTTATCAGTCAAACCTTCAGATTAGGCTGTAATCCTGACATTGACCCCTTCTAGATTTTTGCCATAGGGAGGTAAATGATTGTAGGTATCAGCTATGTACTTGGCTATCACAGTTCCCAAAGCTATTTCAATAATTGAGTGTTCATTTACCCTTTTATAAATAGTTTTATAAATGCCTGGCCAATTAGAACCCAATTTGTTGTCTCATCTACCTGGCTGGTAATAGTCTAAAAGAAAAAATTCCAGACTGCAAAGTATTCAGGGAGTCATGTTTATAAACTGTTTGTCTTTCTGGAGGTGGTATCTAACAATTTTTCTGAAGAAAAAGCCTGAAGCTGAATGTATTCATTATCAATAACTCTTTAAGTAGCTTCATAGGTTTCAGAAGAAAATTGTTCTAACATATTCTGCACTTTAGAAGGCAACTGGGGATTTTCTATATACAAGACTTGAAAGGTCGACATCTTAGTAATCTGATGGTTACCACTTTTAGTATGCTATAATTGCACTGGGTAAATATTGTGGCCAATGTAAAGGGTAAGTCAAGGCCATTTTCAAAGGATTGATTTTAATATAGCGCTTAGTCGCTCTATCATCTCATTAATTGCAGAATGTTAAGGAGTGGAAAGCACTTGGGGTTTTCCCATTATTTCAGTTAACTCTTACACACTAACAATGACTTAAAGGTTTGACCATTATTGTAGAGAATTAGGTAGGACACCCATGTTGGGTGATGATATGATTTTATAGAAAGTCAGTGGTAGCCTGTCCAAAACTGAAAGTAGGGATAATTCTTCAATCCATTTTTGTAAAAAATTGACGACCAGTATAAAGAATCAATGGTCATTAAATGGTCTTGGTAAAGGTCTTACAACATTGATACTTACCATATGACATGGTTTAAAAGAGGAATCAATGAATGTTGGGGGGAGGAGTAGGTCTGTCCTTACTTTTGAATACCAGCCAAGACTCAAGTACATTAGGGATTGAGGGGAGCATTCCCTCCCTGTAGCACTGGGTTATGAGCCATTGAAGGATTTTCCAAATTCCTTCATGGCCGACTTGCAGATGTCTTTCTAAAATAACATACATGTATGAAGAGGGTCAGATATATGGTAACCATTGGGTTATTACCAACTTATATAAGTACCGTCCCAGATTTGCTTGGTTGCTGACCTTTTTCTAACTTCTCTTGGACTGTAAGAGTCTCATCTTTCCACAGTTGAGGTTGTTTTAGGAGATCAAATATTTGATTTTCCTTGAAATTAATTAGATTTATGATAGGCAACCTGAAGTGACAAAATTTCATTTTGGTGAATTAGACCTGGGCGATGGATGATAGATAAATTGTATTTTTGGATCTATAAAGCCATTGGGCCAACCTGAACGTCAGCGTCTTCCATCTTCTAAGGCTTTCACAATGAAGTATGGTCAGCAATTAATGTATAGTGGGCCCATATAAGTAGGGGCGGAAATGTTTGATGGCCATTAGAATTGCCAAGCATTCTTGTTTCGTTACACTATAGTTTAATTCAGTTTTAGTTAAAGGGTCACTGTAGTAAGCAATGGGATGTTCCAATAGTTTTTGTCGTGTTGGGACAAATATCTCCTATTGCAACATTGATATCATTAGTAAACAGTAAAAATGGGTTGTTAAAGTTGGGGTGCATGAGAACAGGGGCGTGGGTAAGAGCTACATGCAATAGATCAAAAATCTGCTGCTGCTCTTCTTCCCACTGAAAAGAAATTTTCTTAATTAACAGTTAAACTATTGGTTCGAATGTATCTTCAAAATGAGGAGCAAATTGACAATAATATCCCACCATTTCTAGAAAAACTTGCACATTGAAAGGGACTTAGGTGGGGACTTTCAAAAAGGCTATAACTTTGTCACCCATCAGGATATTACTCATTCATGAATTAACTGATGTTACAAAAACAATTTTATCCTGGAAGAAAGAACACCTGAAGAGTTTTAATTTTAGCAAAGTTTGTTTTATTGCTGGAAAACCTCCCTGAGGTGAGCTAGGTGGGCAGTGGATGTTTGAAAAGAAATGGTTATGTTGTTGAGATAGACTAACATATTGGACTAAAATATATCATCTGACAATTTATTCATCACTCTTTGAAAAGTATCAGGGGAGTTGCATAGCCCCTTCAGCATCTGGTTAAGTTCAAACATTCCTTTGCTAGAGATAAGGTGACTTTTTTGCGATCCTCAAGGATAAATCAATCTGCCAGTAACTGTTGGCAAGATCCATTGTCAAAAACTACCTTGATCCTGACATTAGACGTAAAGAGTCATCTATATGCGTCAGGGATAACTATCTTTTCAAGTGATAGAATTTAATTAGTGATAGACCATTATTACTCAATGTTCTCCATATTTTTTGCAGATTAATAGCAGAGAAAATCTCAAGGTTTTTGGATGGCACCACTATGTCAGCCTCTAATAGTTTTTTTAACTCAAGAGCTACTTTGTCCTCCTCTACTTTAGACTTCTGGTAATATTGAGCTTTTAACGGGGGATGACCCTCCGCTTCTACTTGATAAACTACACCATACAACTTACCATAATTTCCAGGTCATTTTGAGAAGATACCTTTATATTTTTTGAGAAAGTAAAAACATCTTGACTCTCATCAGGAGTAAGGTTATTCCAAATTTTATTTTTAACTATAGTAATGGTCATTGTGAGATCATTCCGTAAATTTTCAAAGTGCCAAAAACAGTTTAAATCTGTGATATGTTTAATAGAAGAGGGTTCGACATAAGCAATGATTGTATGCCAAGAGATTTGTAGAGCCTTTTTGGTTAAATTTTAATAAAATAAAGACAGATTTATCATTTAGCAGGGTTTATGACCCAGGGTAGATAAAAAATTCCTCAGTAAAAGGATCAGGTTGTCCATATATTTTAAAACATGATTTCTGAGGGATGTGAACTTTAACTTGGGAATCTACCACAACTTGCAAACCTGGAGGTATAATAACGAAATGGGGGCATAAAGAGGTATTTTATCCTCAGCATCCACTGTATTTGGGACCAACTTAGTTTTAGGACCTAAACCTAATCCTCTATCCAACATATAGAGGTGGATATTTATTTAAGCAGGTACACTTATTTGGGATCCTTTAATTTTGAATGGGGAAAAACTATAGTGGTACTCAATATCAAAGAGGTAAAATAATTGTTCCTTATGGTTAATAATACAGTTAAATTCTCTCACAATTGAAATCTAATGAGTAGTTCATAATTACTATTTTATAAAGAGATAACAGGGGCAGTAGAAGAAGCTTCCCAAATTTTAGGGTAAGGCAGAGTATGCCCCAATGGCTTTAGTGGGATGAGATCCCACTGTTTTGTATTCAGCCTCAAGGATTAGGTCAATAACCATTTTAATTTTTTTGATTAGTCAGGAGGATATAATCTTAACTGACGATCTAGTGTTAAATATAATTAAAGCTAGATCTTGAATCACAACTTCTATCCATACAACTGAGGACATGAGTTGAGGATTTACTGCTAAAAGGCAGTAATAAGGTATTTGAAGTGAGGCTAGCTGGGGTTTTCAAGGCCAAACCTGGGAAGTTTTAATTTTCTTGAAACTTTGGTCAATTAAGGCCTGACTTTTTCTAGCAGTATTGAAAGTATAATATGTTTCAGAAATTTTCCACATAATAATTAGAAAATATTAGGCTTTTATTGCCTTGTATAGAAGCTGGAACTTCAACTTTAACAGGGGCGGCTCATACAAAGCATCCAGAAAGTCTAGGTATGGAACTGATAGATGAGCCACTTAGGGTTCATCAGCAGAGTGAGCCGCTTTCTTAGGCTGCTGTCCTTTTTCTGCCTAATCTGAGGGCAATGATAGCAGCTATTAATGGCGTGGTTGGAACGGTTTCAGTAGATGCAGTATTTTCCTGGGGTAAACGCATCATGAGGATTAACCGCTAGGACTGGAAATTGAACTTTAGGGGCAGGTAGAGAAGATTCAGAAATCTTAAGGAGATCAGGTGTGACCACCTTAAGGTTTCCTTAAGGTGCAACATTGAAGTTACATTATACCTAACCGTCTTAAGATATAGCCAT
Organism: Massospora cicadina; assembly: GCA_022478985.1. Classification (NCBI taxonomy): domain Eukaryota; kingdom Fungi; phylum Entomophthoromycota; class Entomophthoromycetes; order Entomophthorales; family Entomophthoraceae; genus Massospora; species Massospora cicadina. The sequence continues at coordinate 25,354 of JAKSZP010015156.1, forward strand.
ATTGAGCATAGCCTTAAATGAAAATAAAGCAGATGTACCAGCATCATCCAAGGCGAGAAATTTTTAACAACTAAAATTTTGCCTTAGTATAAAATTGGCGGGAGAACTCATTAATTGTTTTACCTTGATTAAGACTAATCTCCATAAACTCCTGTTTCTGGTTTGCCAAGGGTAATTTACTTCTGAATACCCAGAGTAAAGCAGCTTTAGCATTGGACCAAGTGCAGCAAGTCAGTAGGTGTAGAACCATGATATCTTGTGCAACTTGGGTAAGGAAGTTATAAAATACTTAAGTTTTTAAAGATTGGTCACCATTTACAGCGCAGTTTGATAAAAATATAAGAAAAAGAAGTCAATCTTTTACCCCAAGACATACTTATCTTTAAATGAGGGTTTATTTGATGAAATAAAATCTATTTGTTGAAGAAGCTTTATAAACCATCAGTAAAAGGCCTAACCACTCATGGATGGTATGTAGGGCTGCTTTTTAGCTTAATTTGGGGCCAACTTCCTGAATTTGGCTTTTATATCAGAGATATCATTCAAAGTTCTAGTTGGTGCTACTCAATGAAAAGACTTAATGTTCCAACCCTTACATGAAGCTTTTGAGGTTAAGAAGATGAATAGCGTAGTCAACCTTCATGGTTTTAAGGTACTCTGGGAACTAAGAAAGGACCTGGAAGGGAGCACCAGTTTTGTCAGGATGGGGGGATATAATCTAGCCGCCCCTGAATTTGTTTAGGTCTTCTGAAGACCCAGGCATAAGGATTTGAATTTATAAAAAAGTTTTTAAATACAATTAAGGGGATAGCTACTTTACTGATATATACTTATAGTATGATATATATTAGTAATAACAGAATAAATTAGCAAAAAGAAAAGTAAACCAATTATATGCCAGTTTTGTTATGTAGAAGAATTCAGGGATTAAACTTTGAGGGTAATGGCCAAGTGCCTCCAAGCCAAGTCTATACTGATTTTCTCTTTGGGTTTCCTGCAGCGTCAAAATAATATATTAAAATTTATAGCATTCATTTGTTGAGACTGGGTTTGTACTACGTTATAAGGCATTTTTTAGTTTAAGGATGATCCCCAACAACATTATTAACAAAACCTTCATATTGTGCTGGAATCCTGACAACAGTCAAATCAGAGGATATTACCAGTTGTTTTTGGCGCATGTATGCCCTGTTTGGTGTGCCTCAAGATATAATCAGTGACAGAGGATGTCAGGGTAAATCCTGACATTAGTGGAATTCCTGAGATTATAGATATTGTCAGTCAGATCAATATGATATGTGATAAAAGTTAGATCTAATAATTCCATATCAAATTAATGATTGTAGTAAAAATATTCAATTAATCGTTTAAATTACTTCATTTGCAATAGTATTCAGTCAATTAATCACACCAAAACGAATTTATGATGAGACTGAGACGAATCCCACTGCCTTTCAAAATCACATGCAAGTTGCAATCCCATAAGCTCCAGAGAAGAATAGTGCACTGTTTAAAATCAATCAAGTTTAGGTAAGTCCAGGAAGTTGTATGGTATATAAAACCAAGGCATTCATTTGGTTAATCTTTGCAGTCAATAAAATTATTCTTATAATTCAAACTCTATTAAGTTTATTTAAAGTGTTATCATTACCGATCTACCCCCAGCCTACAAGAAACTCCCTTCCAACTTTCCCCTTTTAAGCCATGTCTTTAAGCAACTCCCATACCAGCTTACCCACCATTCCTTATACCTGGACACCTCTAGTGTCCTTGTCATACTGGTCTAAACCCCTTGGTTATGCTAACTCATGGTTAGCTACCCCCAACCAGGTCAGTAGTACACCAGTCCCTGACAATTTGACCGCCACTATTTACAATAAATATCCCACCGCGTTTTTATTATTGGGGGCTTTGATATATGCCTTGTTGATGGGAAGTTACCAATTGCTGGTGCAATTATTTTCCCTAGTAAAGAAAGATAAAAGAACTTATAAAGTAGCAATAGGACCCAGTCAAGTGCAGGCAGTTAGTGTGGCCAACCATACACCTATGATTTACCCTACAGTTCCCTTGCAAAAGAAATTATATTTAGCTGAAGTGAAAGAAGGTCTTATGTTGTTGGGGGCATATTTTAAAGCTTATACTGAGACCTATTCAGATGATGCACGTAATATTATGGAAGTGGGTTAACAACTCACTGTTGATGCGCTGAGTTGGTTTATAAGTAACTTAGAAGAGAATGATAATGTGTGCACTATGTATGAGAAATTCAAAAGTCAGTTGTTAGCAGCAGCAACCCACATTAACATCAGATTAGAGTCAAGGATAGCCTTGATGAATTTTCAGCAAGAAGGGAAACCTTTTGAGGTATACATAAAGATGTTCCTGGATATCTTTCAGAAGACAGAGTTAGATGAAGAAATGGGAGCACCTTACTTCAGACAAGGGTTAGGAAGCCGCTTGCAGAATTAATCAGGCATCATCCCACCACGCTGCCATTAAAAAAGTTATTGATATCACACAGAATCTAATGGTGAGTGTTGGCGGACCAAAAGAATGCTGTATTCAAGGGAAATCATAAGAAGAGAAACCCCAGACCATCGTTTCCTCATTAAAGAATGATACTCAGTCTTATCCATTATTAAGTGTGAACTTACATGTTGGAAAGAAGTGTTTGAAAACTATGGCTTTGCTGGACAGTGGGGCCTCACGGAACTTCATCTCTGAGCATGCAGTAAAAGTGCTGGGCTTGCATGCAAAGAAACCTTTGATGAAAGTAACCTTGGGAAATGATGAACAGTCTTTAGCTTACCGCTGCTCACGTTACATTGACTTGAAGTTTGGGGTAAGTAAAATGAAAGTTGAGTTTTGGGTCCTTCGTAGTTCACCCCATCCTGTAATTCTTGAGTATACTTGGTGGACACAGGTTGAACTCCAGAACAATTATGGACGGAACTCTATCACAATTAAGCTAAGGTATAAGCTCCTTGAGTGTGTGTTAGAAGAGCATAAAGGTTTGGACATGTCCGCAACTGTAAATCAGGTTGGTTCATTGGAGCCTTGCAAAAAAAGATCCCTGGGTATCTCTCAAAATGAGCTTCACTTTTGGAGAGGAGGAGGATAAGCAACTACTAGCTCATGGATCCTTTGATCGCACGATTGATTTACTATAAGGGAAGCAGCCCACTCATGGACCTATTTATAGTTGCAATAAGAGGGAACAAATTGCCCTAAGAGAAATCTAGATACAATGCTTGAGAAGGGGTTCATACGGTTTCCTGCACTCCCTGTTCATCACCCTTGTTGTTTGTTAGTAAGAAGGATGGTGGACTACGGCCATGTATAAACTTCCAGAAGCTCAATGATAAATCATAAAGAACAGGTATCCCTTACCTGATGCTGATCACTTGAGTGACCAATTGTCTGGAGCTAGAATCTTTTCCAAAGTTGACTTGATGGATGCATTCAGCCAAATATGGATAAAAGAAGGTGAAGAGTGGAAAACAGCGTTTAAGACACGATTTGGGCTATTTGAGCATCTGGTGATGCCATTTAGTTGTGCAACGCACCTAGTACAATTCAGCAAATGATTAATACGGTGCTGGGTGGCTATCTGGACCACTTCTTCGTAGCCTACCTTGATGACATTTTGATCTACAGTAAGATGCGGAAGGAACACTTAATGCACTTGAATTTGGTCTTTGAAAAACTTGGAAGTTACAACTTGCATGTGAAGCTATTAAAATGTGAGTTTTCACAGGAGGAAGTTGAATTTCTTGGTTATGTTGTGAGCAGGAATGGGTTCACCATGGCACCTAGCAAAGTGGATGCCATCACATCTTGGCCTACACCTAATAGCTGGAAGGATGTTCATAGTTTCTTAGGCTTGGCAAATTTTTGTAGGGATTTTATCAAAGACTTTTCTTCTATTGCGTTGCCCTTAACACGGCTTATATCAGAAAGTGTTCCATATAAATGGTCTCAGGCAGCGGGAAAATCTTTTTCTGGCTTGAAGTCTGCCTTTGTTTCTGCACCTGTGTTGGCAATGCCCAATGATGAAAAGCCCTTTGTGGTTGAGACTGATGCTTCAGGATACGCTCTTGGGGGGATTGTTGCAGGAGGGGGATGATAGTAGGCTGCATCCTGTAGCCTACTATTCCAAGAAATTCATCCCAGCGGAATGCAACTATCCTATCTATGTTAAGGAAATGTTGGCTGTTGTTCAATGTCTCAAACACTGGCGCCGGTACCTGTGTGGGGCAAAGTACCCAGTGAAAGTTTTGACAGACCATAAAAACTTGACTTACTTTTTCACCCCACGGCAATTGAACCAGCGTCAGGCACAATGGGCACTTACTCTGGCGGATTATGACTTAGACATTGGTTACAACCCTGGGAAAATTAATGTGGTTCCAGATTCCTTAATCCGGCGTCCTAAAATGATCCCTGAAGAGGGGGAAAAACCAAGCTTAATACACAGGTGCTTCTGAAGACCAAGGATCCCGCTGAATTATTATCTCATCTTGTGCTAGTGAGCCGTGGAGATGAAATTTTGGGTGTTTAAAATGATGATGCTTTCTGTCAGAATGTGAATAATGATATCATTCAAAACTTAGACAGTGTGTGGTACAAAAAGGGTTACTCGTTAAAGGATCAGTTAGTATTCTGATAAGGTTGTTTTTATGTTCCAGAAGGACCTTTAAAATTGGATGTCATGCGCGAGAACCACGATGTAGGCATGGCAGGACACCCTGGGAAGAATAAAATGATTAAACTGATTCAAAGAACTTACCAATGGCCTGGTCTTAGAGGGGATCTCTTAAAATATGTGGCAGAATGTGAGGTCTGTGGGCGCACCAAGGTTCGTAGAGGACTTCCTGAAGGACAATTAAAGCCATTGTCAATCGCACAAAAGCCATGGGAGTCAATATCCATGGAAATTATAGTATAGCTACCCCGTTTCCAAGGATTCAATGCAGTTTTGGTGGTGTTAGAAAGATTTACTAAAATGGCTTATTTTTATCCCAACTACTACCAATGTCACGGCTAAAAAGATAGCTCATCTGTTTTTGAGAAATTTATTCCTGAATCATGGTACTTTCAAGGAGGTGATCTCAGACAGAGGGCCTCAATTCACATCAAATTTTTGGAAACAGCTCCTTGTAGACCTTGGGATCAAGAGATGTTTATCCACTGCATACCATCCGCAGACTGATGGACAGACTGAGAGAGTTTATCAGATTCTGGAGCAGTACCTGAGATGCTATGTTAATGCAGAGTAGTACAACTAGGTTGAGTTGTTGCCTATGGCCCAGTTCTGTTATAACACTCTAGATCACTCTTCAACTGGAATGTCACCATTCAAAGCTAACTATGGGTATTATGTGAACTGGGAACCATTTCCATCTGTTGAAGCGGATAACCCCCTGTGAGGGAATTTTTACAGAACATTCATCAAACTCATGCACTTTGCTTGGCTAATCTGAACCAAGCAGTACATACTTACAAAGACTTTGCAGATAAGAAGCGTGTGCCTGGTAAGGTGTTGGAAGTAGGTATCCAAGTTTACCTGGATGCTCGCAATATTCCTTTGGATGTAACATCTCAGAAACTTGCATATCGGCGTGTAGGGCCATACAAGGTCACAGAGGTTATAGGAAAGGTGGCTTACCATCTTGAATTGCCTGAAGGTTGGAAAATTCACAATGTATTCCATCGTTCCCTCTTGCACAAAAAATAAGGAATCTCCCTACCACACAAGAAAGTCAAAGAGCTAGCACCACCACTGATTAAAGGTCCCTGTCCTGAGTATGAGGTGGAGGCTATTAAAGGGAGAATAACACACCATGGTAAAGTGCAATATCTGGTTAAGTGGTCTGGATATCCTACAGAAGAGAGCACTTAGGAGCCTGAGGAGAACTTAAAGAATGCAGGTAAGCTATTAAATAAATGGAAGAAGAAGGCCTCGCAGTTAGCTTCAGCCTTGGTGGGGGATGATGTCAGGGTAAATCCTGACATTAGTGAAATTCCTGAGATTATAGATATTGTCAGTCAGATCAATATGATATGTGATAAAATTTAGATCAAATAATTTCATATCAAATTAATGATTGTAGTAAAAATATTCAATTAATCGTTTAAATTACTTCATTTGCAATAGTATTCAGTCAATTAATCACACCAAAACGAATTTATGATGAGACTGAGACGATTCCCACTGCCTTTCAAAATCACATGCAAGTTTCAATCCCATAAGCTCCAGAGAATAATAGTGCACTGTTTAAAATCAATCAAGTTTAGGTAAGTCCAGGAAGTTGTATGGTATATAAAACCAAGGCATTCATTTGGTTAATCTTTGCGGTCAATAAAATTTACCTTATAATGCAAACACTATTAAGTTTATTTACTAAAGTGTTATCAATACCAATCTACCACCCCAGCCTACAAGAAACTCCCTTCCAACTTTCCCCTTTTAAAGCCATGTCTTTAAGCAACTCCCATATCAGCTTACCCACCATTCCTTATACCTGGACACCTCTAGTGTCCTTGTCATACTGGGCTAAACCCCTTGGTTATGCTAACTCATGGTTAGCTACCCCCAACCAGGTCAGTAGTACACCAGTCCCTGACAGAGGACCTCAGTTTATCTTATAATTCTTAAGAGACACTATATGACTTTCTAAAACCTAAGCCTTACAAACCATTGGCCTACAACTTTTAATTCGATGGCTAAAAAACGTACCGATTATTATTGAAGAAGTAACTTTGATGCTATTCTATTGCATTACAGGAAACATGGCCAGCCTACCTTCCTATAAATAAGTCCTCATACAAAGACTCCTTATACCATCAACAGGGATGCTGCCCATGTTTGCTAATTTACAATCACCCTGCTTTTACTATTGTACCTGTTATAAAATTGAACGGTATCATTAGGATCTGTCATATTATTTGTACAGGTCAAACCCACTAAAAAACAGACAATGTGGGGATCAGCAGTTTTTTGGACACACTTAAAAATATACTAAAAATTAGGAGCAATCTTTCACGACTCTTTTATTTAATTTAATAAGTACAGCGACCTTTCACTGTTCCATTCTCTCTACTCTTAAAAACTCTCCTTCTCTTAATCACACATCTTGCTTATATACAGCGGCTTTAGATGATACTGATCTCATAGCTTGGGATATTCTATTCCACCAATTCTCCTCAATTTTTGCTTGTTATTCTTTAGCTCTCTATCGCCCTGATTATAAGCGATTTAATTCATATTTTTTTAAATGTCAACATTGCCTTATCACCTTATTGCCTTATTTAGAGGCGATCCAATAATAACCTGTTATATCCTAATATTGCCTTGTCTCGAGGCACTCAAATAATTGTAACTGATATCATGTTCAGCAAATTCTTCACGATCCACCCTAGCTGTCCTATGATTATCATCCAGTCATATTGGAATTATGACATTACCCCCTCCTTGACTGGACAATAAGGTTCCTATAGTTTGTATGGTCATAGGAACTTTACATGTGCTCAGTTAATGATCTGACCACTTGCAGGGTCCTTGATGGTATATGCATCAACCCCAGTTTTCTCTATAACTTTGAACAGACCAATCCAAATACTGGCCAGCTTGTTTTTCTGGCTGAACCCATGTTGATCATGCAAGAGAACCATATCACCTTCTTTATACTGCGCCAACCTGCTATGACGTACCTGATAGGCCACCTGATTCCTGATCTTCTTGGCTAAGCTGAAAAAATATGCTTTGGTTTGTAATTTGATCAGAGTGTTCACAAGGTTAGTAAAATAGCAATGGGGTTTCATTCCGCCAGTGTCTTCTACACATGACTAAAGTTATTCTGGAAGAGCCGGGTTTTGGCTGTATAGTAGTTTTGAAGGGGCTCTTCCCCATTGTGGAATGGTAACCAATTTTATAGGCAAACATGGCGGTGGAAAGGAGGGAGCTCCAATTGGAAGGTCAATCTGTTACTAATTTTTGTAGTATGTTCACCAAAGTCCCATTCACCTGTTTGACCATTCCATTGGATTTGGGGTTATATGGAGTCATCAGAGCCCCGAGGATACCCATAAGCTCGTTCAGTTTGGTGAGGATGTGCGAGGTAAAGTTGGTTCTGTTATCAGTGAGAGTGAACTGGGGCAGCTGTGTCGCTGAATATTGCATTCCATTATAAACTTGGCCACTGTAATTGCCCCCAAATCCTGTATTGCTCTCGCTTTAACCCACTGAGTCAAGTGGTCAATAGCCACAAGAATGTACTTACACCGGTTGGCTCCAGTTGCAAGGGACCAATGACATCAAGGAAAACCGTGTGTCAAGCAAAATGTGGTTTCACTACACGGTATGAAGTCTTATGGCGGAATGGCTTCTCCACTTGACACTGATGGCGGCAGGAAATGGTTTTGAGCACATTGAAGTTCATGCTTTCCCAATAGTACCAAGGGTGCAACAACTCCATTGTCTTGCACACCCCACCATGTCCAACTGCCTTATGGGCACTCATAACAATTGCCGCCATGCTGAAAGTTGTAGAAAGTTAACCATAGAATCGCCAATCTGCTTGTACAGTTCCCCATTCCATTGTAAGGTATTTGTTCACATCTCATATAACGCTTTGATCACTTGGGGCGGTTTGTTGTCATATTTTCCGCTGAGCATCTTATTGTACATCATGCCACTGAGGTCTTCTGTCACGGCATCAGTTGGAAGTTGAGATAAACAGTCAGCGTTATGATGCTTTACTTCTAGGTAGTGAAGGATCTCAAAGTCATAAGCCTGCAGCTTTGGAGCCCATTGAGCCAAGCAGCCTTCAGGTTCTTTGAGGTTCTTCATTTAGAATAATGACACATGATATGATAAAACTTAATCTTTACCCCATGCAAGTAGACTCTGAATTGCTTATATGCATAGATCACCACCAAGCACTCCCTCTCGGTAACAGTATAATTATGTTCATGGCAGTTCAGACTTCAGCTATAATATGCTACGGGATGTTCCTCTTCCTCATCATTTTTCTGAGAAAGTACTTCCCCAATAGCGGAAAGGGATGTATTCGTCTGAACATTAAACTCTCTATCAAAGTTTGGATAGCGAAACACTGGTGCACTGGTCAGCGCCGTATGAAGTGTATCAAAAGCATATTGTCAACGTTCCATCCATTTAAACACAGCATCCTTTTTTAACAACTCAAATAGTGGCCCCCAATATATCTAAAGGTAGGGATGAAGCGCTGGTAGTAACCAACCATTTCACAGAAGTACCTGTATGTCACGTTTACTACTAGGTGTAGTCATTTTGCTGATGACCTCCACCTTAGCCAGCTGTGGTTTCAGCCCTTTAGAGTCTACCACAAACCCCAGGTATTCCAACTGATCTTTGAAGAAGTTACATTTTAGAGGCTTTATTTTGATGTTCACCTCAGCAAGCTGGCGGAATACTGCTTCTAAATTATCAAGGTGATCCAAAAAGGTTTGAGAGAAAACGTTAATATCATCAAGATATATAAGAACGCATGACAGCTTCAGGTCACCAAGAATAGTGTCTATGGCTTGCTAAAACGTAGCTTGGGCGTTACATAGCCCTTGAGGCATATGAGTCGGTTGAAAAAGGCCTTTAAAGGTGATTATGGCACATTTTTCCTGATCTGCTGCGGGTATCTCAATTTGCCAGTAACCAGATATCAAGTCCATCGCTGAAAAATAATGGGCTCCCCCTAACTGATTCAAAGCATCATCAATCCTTGGCAAAGGGTACAAGTCCTTTTTTGTAATACTATTGAGCTTCCGGTAGTCTATTACTACGCGGTTAGTGCCATCCTTCTTTTTTACAATCAGAATGGGTGAAGCCCACGGACTCTTGGACGGTTTGAGCATCCCTTGCTCCAGCAACTTGTCAATTTCATTAGTTACAATGTCTTCCGCTGCCTTCAATCAGCGGATTGCCCAAGATCTTATAGGGGGATGATCTCCTGTATCTACTTAATGGACCACCCCCTGAGCACACCCTAAGTCATGATTCTTGACAGCAAAAAAACCCTTATATTTCTTAGATAAAGCTATTGCTTAGTCTTTTTGCTCTTCTGATAGTCCTATTAGATTACTCCATGGTACCACCGTCAGTACACTGTCTGGTGCCTCGACTGGTAGACCAAATTCGTCCAACAACCTGAAATCATGAACCTGAAGGACATCTTCTATTAGAGTCAAATGTGAATAGCTACTATTTGGTGTTGGCGGATTTGCATTAATTTGTTCTGTAGGTTTGCTAACAAAACTTTAATTTCTCCATGGCCTGGAAGCATAATCACTGGAGCCACATGAGGCTCAAATCATGTTTGATGATAGAGATCAATGACTTCCCCATATAGCCCAACAGGCACTTCCACCTCTAACTTGGTGTTCACTATAACTTGATGTCCAGAGGGAATAGATATGGGCCCTGAAGCTTAGAGAGGTTCCCTTGATATTCATATATCTGCTAGGGAAGGGTATGAGTCTTGTTTTTAGTAAATGATAGCAAACTGGCATCACCCTATCACTATATGCAAGATTGATTTGGCTCATGTGTACTTGATCCTTTGGTACTCCGCTAGAGGTAAAGTAAATTGGGATCCGCTGTCCAAAAATGGCGAGGGTCTCCTCCGTCATACTAATAACAGCCCTGAAATGGCGCAGTAAAGTGGTTCTGATTAGCAAATCATAGTTTTTGTTTAGTAGCACAATTGCTGGAGCTACGATGACAATGGACCCAAAGTGCAGAGGTAGCGCACTGTAAGCTCCCTCAGTGATGGTGCTTACTGCTCCAGCAGTTCCATACACCATTCAATGGTCCACATCAGGTTTTAACGTCAACTTCACCATCAACTTAGTGGAAACTATGTTGACTGGAGCACCAGTATCTATTATAATGCAAACTCTATTTTTTGCTACAAAATATCACAATAAGTACACTCGGAATAAGAAGAATATTGACTGTTTAATATGTGAACATTTATGGGATCTCTTTTTCCAAGGAAACTCATTATCCCCTCGCCAATTTGGGGATATTCTTTGACAATGTCGTCTACCAGAAGGGCGACTTTTACTCCTTTCAGAGTTGGCGCATCCATGGCAGTATCCAGCTTATCTTGATCAAGCATTTGACAGGCATACAGCTTTGATTGTTCTGGAGGTTCTTCATCTGCTGCGGCCTTGGCTTGAGCTCATGTTACTACGTTCACTTCTCCAACTGGCTGCTGGTATAAAGTTCTGTCATCATATTGAGGGACTTCTGCGGGATATACTACTAGTGTTTCAGGGACGTTTTGGTTTGGAATCGCAGAGATAGAGAGTCTTATCTCTACTCTGCTCCATCTTTTACCTGATAGTATTGATCTTGTTGTACATAGTTCACATGGCGGTTATACCAGAATTTTGCCAAGTGATCAGGGCGGCCGCATTCATAGCAGTTAACCCCATAAGAGCCACGTCCTTGATTGTCGTAAGAGGGCCCAGATCAGAAAGTTTGGGGTCATTTGGCATAACTAGGCCCAGGTCAGTAAGATGATTGTTGACGTTCATCGTAGCTAGGTCCTGATCAGTAGCTAGGTTGCTGATGGTTTTTGTGACCAGCCCATGGACGCTGATCAAACTGTTAAGTATAATTCAGCTGAGGATGAGGCGCAGAGTTATAGTAAGGCCAATGGTTGCTAAGAGGAACGTGAGTCAGATGAGATTATTCTCCTGAATAAGAGGGTACAGTAGAGGCAGTAGTTTTTTGTTCCATATTTGGTGGCGGAAAGTTTGGGGATATGCGACGCAAAAACTGTACAATCTTGAGCAGAGGAACGTCATCATCCAGAAGCGGCAAAATGACATTGTGAAGCTCTTGGTATGGCTTCACTGCGGAGCTCATGGTGATGCACATGTTGGATTCCACTAAGTACCCTGCCCCAATCAGCACATGAGCTTCTGTTGTGAATCAATCAGAAAACTCCAGGAGAGTCTTGTTTTGGCAGAATCTGATCATTAAGAATTACGCTTTCCACTGTGACATCTTTGAGGTACCCCTAAACAGGCAAATCATGGTAACCTTTACATCCCTATAGGTGACAGAGCTACTTGTGAGGTAACATGTGACTTGATTGGCACTCCTGACAACCAAGGCAGATATTGACAGTTTATCCTTCCATCTATCAGATGCACCTTCCGCTGCAGATTTAAAACGTTTGAAGAAATCTATGGATGTTATCATTTCAATCAAATGGAGGTATTTTCTTGATATTAACCTCCTCATCCCATTTGCAGCTTTTTTAAACATACTGAGAAATGGGTTGGGCTCCAAAAGCAGTTTCCCAATGAGAATCTGGACCAGCAGAAGTTGGGATGTCCGCCGTTTCAGGGGTAGCATGGCCTTCTGCCATGGGTGGCACCGCCATTACTTGAGGTAATTGGCACTCTGACTCATATTTGTATCCAGTACTACCATCCTGGGTGTAGTAGCTCTGACCAGCGTCATATTCTTCCTCATATGATGCTCCCCTTGTTGTTCATCCTTGTCCCAGTGAGAAGACCAAGAGGCACTGGTCAATTTCCATTCTGCGCACTTCAGCCATTTGGTAGTATCATTAAACCAGTTGGCGAGTTCCTTGTTTTGTTGTCCCAAAATTTGCATTTGTCTAAACATGCTATCAAGCTGGTGCATGACAGCATTTCGTCCTTGAAGAAGTTCATCCTGATTTTTGAGCACTGCGTCTAAGGTAAATTTAAATTCCTCATACCCAGCTGGTGCAGTGTTTTGTGAAGATCCTCCAGCAATGCAGGCTGTGTAAGACATGGCTGGCGACTGGAGTTTTGTAGTACTTGGTGGTTGATCAATGGGCCCCCTGTAGTGAGCACTACTGTTATAAAATCAGATGGTATCATTAGGATCCGCCATATTGTTCATACAGGTCAAACCCACTGAACAACAGACAGATGAAGTGGGGATCATTGGTCCTTTGGCACACTTAAAAATATACTAAAAATTAGGAGCAATCGCCCCACCGACCTCTTTTATTTATTTTAATAAATAAAGCAACCTTTCAATGTTCCATTCTCTCTACTATTAAATACTCTCCTTCTCTCAATCGCCCATCTTGCTTATATACAGTGGCTTTGGATGATATTGCTCTCATAGCTTGGGCTATTTTATTCTGCCGATTCTCCTCAGTTTTGTCTTGTTATTCTATAGCTCTCTATCAACCTAATTGTAGGCGATTTGATTCATATTTTTCTAATGTCGACATCCCCTTATCACCTTGTTGCCTTATTTAGAGGCGATCCAATAATAACCCGTTATATCATAATATTGTCTCATCTTGAGGCACTCAAGTAATTGTAACTGATATCATGTTCATTGGACTCTTCCCAATCTGCCCTAGCTGTCCCAAGATTTATGGTTAGTCATATTGGAATCGCAACAGGCCCTCAAGCATGCAGCAACATTATAAAAGAGGATACCTTTGTCATGAATATCCATAATGTCGAATTCTATGTCCATAACCAGATGAATAATCTACTAATGACGCCAAGAGTTTTTCAGATAAACAGTGCCATGAGGATCCTAACTACCAGGTAGGCAATTCAGTAATGGTGTAAACCAAGACCTGTACCTCAAAGTGACATATCAGAACTGGATTACAAGTGAGCAGGCCATTAACTATCATTAAAGTCCTGAACAATAAAGCATTTCACTTGGAGCTACCCCACACTTTAAAATTCATGACTCTTTCCATGTTTCATCACTTCCCCATTCAAAGGCAATAAATTGGTGGAGGTTGAGCCTGTCCTTGTGGAATGATCACCCAATTTTGAAGTGGAAAGAATCATAGATGTACAATGGGTCAAACGTGGAATGCACTACCTGGTGTCATGGAAAGGATGCTCATCTTACAAATACAGATGGGTCCCTTGAAGGATTGTGCCAGCATCTAGAATATAAGTGCAAACTTTGTTAATAGAAAACTAATTCCTCTCACCATTTACACCCAAAAATGCCACCATTGAAGCCATCAAACTCCGAATCCTGCATAAGAATCAAGCCTTGGCCAACGCAATAAGAGGCAGTGACCCCA